>JBAFWW010056529.1:0-38517 GCA_036873685.1 Agapornis canus
GGGTCATCCATTTTCCCCTTCTTGAAAATGGGGGTTATATTTCCCCTTTTCCAGTTTTCGGGAAGTTCATGCAGGTAGGGAGTTACTATTAATAAAATATGATTGTCAGTGCTTGTCTGCCCTAGGAAGAGCCAGGTCAATGTGGGTCTCTGGACTCAGCAGTGGGAGGTTTGTGGTCATGCAGCATAGCGAAGGCCATGAGCAGCCTTGTAATGTAGCTGAGTACACAACCTGGCAGCTGTGTTTGCCTCTGGAGAGGACTCCGAGGTTTGTCCAGTGTTCCTGTACCACAGATCTACTGGGTGAGCAGGGGTACCTCCAACGCACTGACTGGAGTGGGGCAGGGGGGAGAGTGCGCTGCCTCTTCCATGGCTAATGAGTTTGAGCTCTTCCAGTTCAAGCTCTTCAATTTCAGCTGCCTTCAGCTTCTTTGAAAACCCTGCTTGCTGTGTCTGATGGTTACTGATGCTGCCTCTGGGTCTCTAATTAGCAGCTACTTGCTCTTGCAAGTAGCCCCTGGGGGCTGTTTCAGTGAACTTGCATCAGTTAGTTGAGTACAGCATATTACATGTGTTCACAATGTAAACGTGTGACGGTCCACCTTGTGCAGGCTCCTGTCCCCACTGCTTCTCCTATTCTTTCAGTACCAGAGTCACAAAAGCCCTTACTGTAATGCTGAATGCCTGTGTGCAGCTGGGCTGTCAGCAAAGAATATCTGTGGGCGAGTGGCTGAGAGAGCATGAATGAATGACTGAACAGTGGTAAATGCAATAAAAACTGTGGGTGGGAAGGGAAGGTTTGAAATTGCTTCACCCACCACTTTAATGTATTCTTTATAATGATATATGCAAGTGAGAAGAGGATGGAGGGGTCTTTACTCCCCCAGCTGTTTGAATTCAGTATATTTTTGTCTTGGGCACATTTTTGTCTCTGCACTCTTTAGGAATGGGGAAAATGCCCTGGCTGCCAGGGTTCTTCAAAGCGTGCTTGAATTTCCTGAATAAATAAGCAGCAGCTCCTGTGGTGAGTACAGGGAATCTTGCTTAACTTAATGCTCCATGGAAAGCTGCAAGATAAGGAGAGCTTGGCTCTGTGACACTGAGCAAGAGACTGGCTATGGGATTTTCTGATATCCCAAACCCCAAAGTGATTAGCAAATGGATTAGGGCAGTGAAGCAAAACAGACGTATGGATGTTTCATTAGCCTGTTTAATTTGATGGGATCTGTGACCTGTTCATGAAGAAAAAGACTGTTTCCCACCTTTAAACTGGTTTCTCTCTGCAGTGTTGTGGTTTGGCTGTAGCTGGCTATAAGGAGCAATACAAAAGAACTCAGTTTCTTTATGGCTGCAGAAGGGTTAGGTGGTGTGCCAGGTCCTTTATGGTTGCCCAGGTAGGCAACCAAGCAGAGGGGGCAAGTAAGAAGTTATGTGCTGGGATACTGGCTCTTCTTCCTCAAGGCAGGTACCGGGCCAGGATGGGAGGGGATTCAGGGAGGAGAGGCACTAGGCCGAGCTGCTCATACAGACACAGTAGGTGATTGAGCAAGGTAGAACAGGAGAGAAGCAAACATGACCATGTGGTTTCCTTTGAGCTACAGGACTTACATGCTTTCCATAGTGTGTAACTTGCTCTAGTGCTATATAATCTCATTAACCATGACTTTTGTTTATGCTAATTTGGTATCCTGTGGAAAGCAGTATCTGAACTGCCTTCTGTCAACTACTGGTAAAAAAAAATGCATCTTGTACTTCTGAGTGTAGTCTGTCTTGTAGCCTTGGAGTCATCAACCCGCTCAGTGAACTGAAACAGTCTCCTCCCAGTGACAGAGCAGTTTCTCTTCAGCCTGTTGCTGGTGCCACAGAATCTGCATGCATCCTTACATGTATAATTCGATTCACATGCCTTACCACTGCATATTGTTCCTATATTTTGTTGAAAGATAAGGGGGATGCTCAAGCTAGCTTGGAGAAGCGGAGCTTCCCATAACTGTACAAATTTTGGTCAAATTTTGCTTTGACTCCAGTTGGACAGTGACCAAAGAGGCTGCACAGGTCACATTTCTGCCTTTTCTTCAGTGGTGCCATCGATACTTTAAATTATGAGCTTTTATAATGTTAGCCATTAATCTAGGTTATTTGGTGCAAGCCAAGCATCTTACATTCGAAGCTGAGTTAGAGAATAGTGAAATAAGGATTACAATGACTGTCAGGCCTGGATAACTGACCGACTGCATTGTGGTTGTGGATGTGGCATTTGGAACAGTCAGATCTCGCCTCTGAAGTATTAACTGGTCTGTGCTGCAAATGGGAAGCTATGGTTTTCTTGACATTCAAACATCAGGAAGTTGTCAGCCTTCATCCAGTTAATCCTGGTGCTCAGTGATGGCTCAGTAACTGCTCTGGATGAGCTGGAAAGGGGAGACTTGATTTAAAGATCTCTGTGCTAGGATATTGCCTCCAACTCCCATGTTGGGGTTAAGCCATCTTGTCTCATCTAGGAGGAGGAAGGGAGCCTGCTTTCAATCCGCACAATCATCTCCTTTCCTTGTTTAATAGAACAGTACCATACCTGCTGTCCCTTCAAGGCAAAACAGTCAGTGTGTTACAGCACTGGACTGTAGGAAGTGTTTCTGTTTCAAAATAGCTGATGCTTGGTGGGGTGTAGGGATGGCAAAAGTGTAGCTTCCTCTATGACTATTTTGGGAAGCCGACCCATGCTCTTGAGAGCTCATTTTGTTAGAATCCCCATCTCAGCTTAATTCTGCAAACAGTATGTGTTTTCACTCTGACATGCCTCCAGTGTGCAGGTTTTGTTTATCTTGCTTGTGTTTGTGAGGCATGCGATTAGACACAAAGCTGACATTTAGTATGTAAAGCTGGCAAAAGAAACAGAAGCTGTATTCAGATCAACAGTCAGAAATAGAACACAAGATGTTGTTAATGACACTTGTGAAAAGCAAACAAAAAACCCATAAGAATTGAGCTACCGCATACTGTGTGATGGCAACCAAATTCAGCGTTCAAGCTCACTCAGCGGGAAACACTAACAAAAGCTATCCAGGAAAGAAGTACACCTGCCTGAGAAGTTCTTTAACGTATCTATCCTCTGAGGCTCCTTTTACAGCTTGTTCACATCTTGTAAACTTCTATTTTAGGTGGGCAAGAGAAAATAAGAAATGATGTGACTGCTCAAATAGCAATGAAATCATGAGAGCACAGGAATGCTGTTGCCTCTTTCTTTCTCTTCCTTCTGTTACCCCACGTGTCTAATGCTGAGAAATGAGAACACAATTTTTCCTCAGGAGATGGATTTTGTTAGTGGCATTTTAGCCTCCTTTTACTAAACTGAACCAAGTTGGGTATGGTGTAAAAGTAACATAAAACTCATTACATGGATCAAGGAGAGAAGAATCCTCTGCAGAGCTGAAACAGAAGTTGCTCGCCTGTTTTGGTCTCATCACTTTTTGATCAGTCTGGCTTACCCCAGAGCCACAGGCACCACTGCTGGGCTTGATGCATCAAGTGAGATTGAAACTATCAAAGAGGAAGGGTGTGGAAGTTGTGCAGGAGAAAATACGCACTGCAGTTGGTGGATTTCCCTGTGGTACCTCTGTGCCTTCTGTGTATTAACAGCACTCCACAAGTGCTCATATGTTACAGCTAGAAAAAAAAAATTGGTTTTAATGTTGTAGATATTAATGAAGAAGCTTGCTTGGCTCCAAAGAGATTTAACTGATCTAGAAATAGCACCAGGAGCTTCACTTACTGCATCCTGTGGTTGTAGATTGACTGAATCCACCCTAAAAATAGAAGACTAGTATCAGTTGTTGGCTGTATGGGCTGTGATGGAGCTATTGAGGACACACTTAAGAAAGGCTTCCCTCTTGAACTAATGGTGCAAGTTACCCCTTGCCTAATCCTTTTACATTCCCCATCCCCTTCACCAGAGCACGTGTCTCTCTATACTGTCTTCTGTGTGTTGTGAGCCCAGAACTGTGACCTGGGAGAACCTGGGTCTCTGCTTGGAAGCAAGGCAGCTGCTGGTATCTGCTGGGCTGGCTAACAGCAGGTGGGGAGGAGTTGTGCTGCTTCTATCTGTGCCCTGACCACTGGTACTTGCATGGCTCTTGAGTCTTATTTTTGATTATTGCTTTCTCTAATGACACTTGACTGCCCTGCCATCTGCACTGCAGTTGTGTTCACAATAGCCCTGTGGCACAGGGCATCATGAAGCATCCCAGTGTGCTTAAAGGAGCTTTGATGCAAAGATACTACATGCTGTCTGTACCAAATTTCCAGGGATTCACTTCCAACCATGGCATTCACAAACCTGCTTGGGTGCCTGCATTCCTTGGGTGTCTGGGGTTGGAGTTGGAAGGACAATGAGTTTGGATGACAGGGTATAAAAACCTGATGTGATCACCTGAGAGAGGTGAGGAGGTTACTTGCAGTATGGTTGTTTGCTTACTTACTGCTGCCTGACTCTTGTCTTTGGAGTGTGACTGAAATCTATGCTGTGGAGTGGAGCCCTGTATATATTATGTACACAGATCCCCATCTCCAGACTGAGGCATGTGGGTTTTCTTGTAGCATAAGTAAACAGCAAGGATGTGTGCCAGCCCATGCCTTGCAGGTAGATCTGTGTGTTGTAGCTTCCAAAATGAAAACAAATACCAAGGCTGCTTTGTGATCTCAGATTAAGAAGGGAAAGGATGTTTTCAGAGGTATTTTTGTTTTCTTTACCTGGAAGTATGAAAAGACTTCTGATAACAGTACTTAATATAGCAGAGCAAGAGAAAGGGGGTTGAACTAGATAAATCTCTGCCAAGAACAAGTCCTTCAGACAGTTGTTACACCCGTGTGTTTTGCCTTGAAACATACTGGATCCAAGGTGACTTTGTGAAGAGCTGCTGTAACCCAGCAAACATTCATAGGTGAGTGCCCTGGAGTGAAATATTCTGGCCTGTCTTTTGCCAGGAATGAAGCCACAGGTTCATAAGGACTCATCTTGGCATTGCAATTGATGAACTTGAATACTGGCTGACAAAAATACTGCTTTTTGCTTTTGTTTCTTTTGTTGGTTTTTCTTTCACAAGGCTAGGTGCATTCTCTGTGTATATGGCAACTGTAAACTTCTGCTGGCAAGCTTTCCCCATATGGTTTTCTTTTAGACAACTAATGTGGCTGAACTATCCCATACGTGCAACTATCTTGTGTCATTTGCATCTGCAACCAATCACAGCTAATAGAGGTATGCTTTACTTTGAACTGTGCACCATACTGACCGGGGACCATCCATGTTGGGCAGCCTCAATGGATTCTTCACCTATGCTGAACCCCTGCCCTCTTTGAACAGGGCATTTTGCAGAAGTGAGGTGAGACCTGTGCTCTCCTTTCTGAGAGGCTCTTCTGAGCTTTCAGACTAACTGTTGGGAGCAGGTAATGATGTTGGTTGTAGGTCTTCAGAGTTATTATTTTGGGTGTCCAGCAGCAGCTGACTGTCCCTTCCCTGTGTCAATTTCCTGTCTCCATCAAATTCTTCCCTGCTCTCTTGATGCAGTTCTTAATCTCGGTTACTGCAGCCCAGCATGTGTAGAGTGGTCTGAGACCAGCTACATCCCTTCAGCTGCTTGCTGAGGGCTTGTCTTGGGGCCTGTTCCTGGAATGATTCAGTTCAGAGTTGCATTTCAGTAGTGTGGAAGTTTGTCAGCATGAATTTTGGATAAAGGAAGTGCAGGAGAGGAGCAGTCAGTCTACATGGTCTTGCCTCCCCTTCATTATTACGCCCCCTCGAGGACTACCAGGACAACTCTTTGTCATATTGTTCCTGCTCTTACCACTGTAGAGGTTTCCTACCAAGACTGAAACACATCTTCAGCATCACTTCCACTCTTCCAAGGCTTACAACTTTAATAAAATGAGGGCAGGACATTAGATTTATTCTCATTCTGCTATATGTTACACTGCTGTTGAAATGCTACAAGTATTTATTCACAGAGCGAACACCCAGCAAGGCCATATGGCACCCTCACTGGTGATGGGCTGCACCTGAATGGTGATTTACCCTAGAGAAGAGTGGGTAACCTCTGAGCACTGGTGACCCAGTGAAACCTCTCCCATCATAAGGCTCCTCTTACCAGGTAAGCCAGGCCATACACAGGACCTTGACATGAGTTTTGGGCACCGCTAACTGCAGTCACTGTTAATCTCTTTGTATTGTTTTCTTTCTCTTGGTTGTCACCATGTTTAAAATGTTTATTTCTGGATGGATTATCAGTTTAATAGGACACATGCTGGCAGCTGGAACAGGAGAGTGCTGGTATTTTGCTGATCTGTTAATTAGACCATCTTTCAGCTTGCAATGAAGAAAACAGCTGAACACTTACAACAGGGATCTTACGTCAGCTGTGTGCATTCAGGCTCTTGTGACTGACTTGATCATTTATGCACTGCTAAAGAGCCGCTTGCTGGTGTTTCCTGTTAATAATGCACATTTGATTAGCAAAACTTCAGGCCTTCCTCTGTGTCAGAATGCCTCCTTACAACCATGCTTGGGTAAATACATGGAAATCCTGCAGCAGAACTGTGGATACTGTATGTGAGGGGGGTGGGAAACAGATGCTTTTATTTTTGTGGAAGTGTAATTTTACTTGTAGCTTGCACATAATGAACTATGCTGAGATTCAGAAATGCCCTTTGGGGGTAGGTGTGGGGAAGGCATTCTTCCCTTCATTTTTTTTCTCTGAAGCCTTAACTGTTGCCTCAGAGTATGGAATGGGGGTTGGAATTTGGTGTGTTTGTGGTGATTAAAATCAAATGAATGAAAGTTCTCAACTTAGTGCTTAGCCATTGCAGAATTTCATACCATAGAAATCACATTGTCAGGGACTGCAATTTGTCAGGAAGATTTTGTATACTGACTGCAACTGACCTAAGAAATGGCACACATACGACACTGAAAGGGTTTTGGCGGGGTGGTGAGGTTTTTTTGTTGTTGTACATTAAAATAGCAGGAGTCAGAGAAGATATTAACCTATCTGTGTGAATTCCACCCTCAGCTGTCACATACTAGGTGCGCTTACTGCATGCAAGAATGACACAGCCTTAGGAGAGCTGCAAGGAGATTAAAAAGGAGGAAAAGAAGAGCACGTGTTGGCTGGGAGGGCTTATGAAAATTCCCGCTAAGCAAATGCTTCAGTGGTGAAAAACAAGAGAGGTGCCTCTGCCTGTCCTCTCTTCCCCTTCCCATTCAAGGAGTACTGATGCTTTTTGCCTTTTAAGTCTCACTAATGTTGCTGAAGCTTGAATTTGGCCTTTACATTTCTAAAACCCTCTTCGGTGGTGTTACTCTGTAAACAAGACAATGGTTTCTTCTGTGCTTCACTTTTTAGCAAATGGGAATTCTCTGGTTGTGATCCCAGCTGGAATCGGTGCTATGCTTGGATGCTGCTGAAACCGGCACCATTATACCTTGTGCACTTAGAGCCAAGTTTGAATGAAGCAGCAAAAGCAGAGAATATTGCTTTGTAATGGGGAATCCTAAACCACCCTGGGCTGGAAGTTGTGGTGCATCATACCATGCACTGCGGATGCACATGCTTATTCATAGGCAGAACACACCCTTTTTTTTTTGTTTCCTGAAGGAACCACACTCTGGCTTCTAGTTTGTTTGGCTCTGTTGTTCTGTTGTTACTTCCCTTCTTTTCTTTACGAAATTCACGCGGTTTCCTTGATGTAACTTCCTGTGCTTTGTGTTGATACATCTCCTATTCTGATAGTTTCTTATCATTGACCTCAAATCTGTTTCCCAGGTGCTTCTTCACTGGGGCAGAAGAATCACTGCCTCTCCTTTGCCAGCACAGAGGGTATTGGGATCCTGCCTTGAGGTCTGCAAGGACTGACATCCCTCCAAAAGGTCCCTTCATGTCCTCTGCTACAGATACAAGCAACAAACTTCAGAAAAGAGAGCAGGTACTGACACAAAAAAACTTCTCATGTGTTGTATGCTCTTTCCAATGTATGTCAGCTCCTCAGGAATGCTTGCCAGGGCATACATTGGCTATAGCTAGGGTTATTGGAATATAAACAGGTTTTTTGGTGTGGAAGGACAGAAACCTCGTAAGGGAGAATAACAGCTTATATGCATTTAGATTTCCAAGTAATTCTCCCCACTCCTTTTCTTGCCTGTTTTACAGAGCAATGTAAGCCTTAAAACACACAGCTCCTCTCCCCTGTAAAACAGTCTCATGTTCCTCAGTTCAGACACTGATTGTATTTCCACATCTGGTAAATGTTACATGTTTTAAGGCTTTTGATGTGGTTCAAATACAAAGGCTTCCCTTGAGGTATGGAGCACAAAGCTCTGTTGCCACACTAATACAGCAGTCGCTGAATATTTATGACTTCAGAGCAATACATCTGCAGTATTTGTGGGAGTGTTTCTTACAGAAATAGGGGGTTTCCCCAGAGAACTGATAATTTCCTGAAAAGATTTAATCACCCCATTCAAAATAGAACCTTAATTAGCCTAAAGCTGTATGTGGGATACAAACTTGCAAGTTCTGTCATTAGTTTAAAATCCTAGAATTGTCTTTTCAGCTTATTTCTGTTTGTGACAGTTCTTGGCACAATAATATGCTGAAATTGGAAAAATAATATGACCATCAAGGCTCTTAAAGTCTGAACGTTCCCCTCTTCCACATTTGGGTGTTGCATTAACGTGTCATGAAGTTTTATATAAACCAGTTTCTGATTCTAAGTAGTGTTCAGTTTTTCCTAACTAAAGTTTAAGCATCTCCTAATGCATGCAAAGCAGAGATTCAACACTGCAGAGAGCTTGAGGGGAGGCTTCCTATGGATTTGGTGCCTAAAGGTGTCTGTGAATAATGCACAACTAAGAGGTTAGTCAAGATTAAGATCTCTGCAGAGGCAGTTTTGACTAACAGCACATGAACCTGCTTTGTAAGAAAGCTTCTGAAAAGCTCATATAACTGGGGTGAGAGAAGTCTATTTAAGCTCCTACTTGCCTGAAAGATAAAATAACCTTTTATACCCTCTGAAGTCTGCAAATGAGATGTTTTTTCCCTTCTTGTTTACGAAGTAGAGGAAGTCATCTTGCATAATATTGTGTTATTACATGCTCACTTAAATTTTGGAGTACACTGCTGTGGGAATGCAGACCATTATACCCATTAACCATATTTATTCCTTTACTTTTGCTGTGTAAATGCAGGAGACTTGCTTTTGGGCATGCTCTGGATATCACTTATCTTGGACAACTTATTAAACAAAACACAACTTCCTTCTAATCCCCATTCTTGTAATCAGTTTAATGCATTAGTAGATACTTTGTACTGATTTACATAGATTGACTTCAGATATTAGCTTTGCTTTGAGTGCAATTATTTAAATTAGTAAAGCAGGCCAACTATTACTCTTAGGAAAACAAATGTATATAAAAAGGTTATACAAAAATCTCTTAACAGAAAGTAAACCCTAAATTTTACGTATTATAACTTCATAGTAATTTTTCATGATCTTCCTCTTTGGTGCATAAATTCTACTTTTAAACAATTATCAAGCATTATAGAAAAAACTGCAATGAGTTTAAAACTAGTTACGCAAAGCACACAATGTATCTTTATGTAAACCCTCTGCTGGCATCTTAAAAAAATACTGGCAAGGAAACAAATGTAAAAGTCATTGCTGACTTTACAAAATGTCTTACTAATTTGCTTTAATGATACTGGACTTCTTCCACAGTTGGCCCACATGAGAGATTCCAAGACACTGGAAGCACAACGATGCTCAAATTGCCATTTCACAGCAGGATGTGCTGAAGCCTGAGCAATAGGATTTGGCTTAGAGATGTGTGGGATGCCAAGGCAGGGAAACTGGGGCAGAGCCGGCCTACGAATGGCACTGTAAGAAATAATGCCTGTTAATAGACTGGTCATGCTCATTTACAGTCAGATCAAACACTGTATTTATTGAATGCATGAGGGAATCAAAACCACAACCAATTCCTTCAGATCCAAAAGCTGGATCTCAATTCCATTTTCCTTCTCCCCCCCTGCCATAAGGAAAGTGTGATGAGGTGGGTAGGCTACAGCACCACAGCTAAGACCCTTGCACACTGGTGTTGGAGGCTCTACTCTTTGGAGAGTCAGAATATTAGCAATAGGAATGTAGGGTTTGGATGTTTTATCTGCATTTTTTTTGGCAATATTAATAAAACTCAATCTCATTAAAAAACCAGCAGTCTGTCTTCAGACAGACTTCAGGTCCAGTCCTCCTAAGTGGTACCCACAGTATTGTTGTGTACACCACTGAATGCATTTCATCACTTTTATAAAGAACACTGGAGTCTTAGGAGGAAAATAAATAAAAACAACAAAACCCAACTTGATTAGTGTTGGGTTTGGAAGCACAGATTTCAGACATGAAGTTCAGTTTCTCAGAGGATTGCAGAACTTCACCTTAAATGCATGTTTTCCAGTGTGTGTGGGTAAATGAACATTCACTTTCCAACTCTGTTAATACGATCTGAAGCAATCCAAAGACAGAAAACAACCAGAAAGCTCTGGAGAGGCCACATTTTGCAGAAGAGGAGAACCTCTGAGTTCAGTGTGGATAATTCACAAGCAGAACTGATTGACTGTGCTGGAGAAATTGTATTCTGTGAATTCTCCCACATAACAATTGTCTAAAAATGACAGAGATCACCCATTCTGGTCCCAGGGGTAATTCCCCCACCCCCTGGAATGATTCACCTCACTTCAGCATCTGCAATTTATAATCACCTCTGCTATTACCAAGCTTTTCATAATAGTTATCTCCAGCTTCAGAGCTTTTAAGACTCAATGCTTTTTTACTCATTTATTGTAGGTGGCTTCAGCTCCACTCTGGGCAACAGCTCTATTAAGAAATGCCATGCTGCCTTTTGAAGGAAGAGTGGTGATTTTTTACTTCAGGTCATGTGGTAAGACTAAGTTTTTTTGGGTCTTAAGAGAACTGAATGAGTGCTTTGGAGGATAAGCAGCAGCAGAGGCAGTACCTACTGCTTTTTGGTGTGGGCACTGTACTTGTGTGAGTAGGAGGGTAGCAGGCTTCGGAAGTGAGACATGGCAACATGGCTCTCAGAAAGAGCAACGGCCTTCTCCTTTGCATGGGAGAAGGGTGGCAGGAAAGACCTCACTGAAGGTTGTCCATTTTACAGTGCAACAGAAGGAGTGCTATAAAAGTGTAACATGGCATTCCCGCCACTTGGAAAAGTTGGAGAGGCAAACTGGTTCAAAGTAACTTATCTAACAAGGCCTTTAAGAATTACATTTGTGTTCAGGAATAAGTTGCATCATTTTGTTACTGTGAACAAATATTACTTAATCTCTTTTATAATTCTAATAATGCAAAATTACAGGATAAACTGCAAAAAAGGATACGCTTTAATTTTGAATCTTTCAGGTTCTAAACTCATCTGAAGAAAAGGAAACTGGAGAAGAAAATCTAACTCTGACTTTTGGAGCTGTTCAGTACAGACTGTTCTTGCAGAGATCGATGAGCTGAAGAAATCTGGGCCCCAAGAAAACCAAGGGTCAGAAGTTAAAGTTCTCAAGGAGAAGATTCGCAGGTATGTTAACAGAATGCAGACATCCTTGTTCTGGGCCTTAAACTTTTAGTGGCAGCCATGCTTCCATGCATAAGAAGGTTGCATGACTCCTTCATTTTCAGAGGAATGAGGAAAAAAATCAGAAACTTTCCATGTCATTATTTTGCTGCCTATTCTCAGAATGAATGCAAGATAATTCATGAGGTCTGCAACCTCAGATGTTCACTTCCTGGTCAGTTTCTTCTTGGTACAGATGTTGAGGGCTGAACTGATTAAAAACTCCGCAAAACCCCAACCACTAACCCACTTCAGCCCAATGAATGCTGTAAACCAGATTTATTTACTATTAACTCCAGCAGCAACTCCAACGATCAAGTTTCACTGAAAGGCAGACCTACAGTTTTACAACTGCTATGAGATATCCATGGAAGCACACTGATAGCAAATGGTAATTAAACCCACAGCTATTGAAGATCTCATTAGATGCCCAAATCCACGAAACTCATGATCATTAACACAACCATCAGAAAATTCTGCTCTTTGTGGAGACAGTATCATCACCTCTAAGTTTGGCAGCACTTAAATGACCATTGGTCTCTTGGTTAATCAACATTTCTGGACACATCTATGCCTTTAAGTTTGTTTTGATACTCAAGATGTCTGATACCACATATGGGATCAGTGTGTAGGGATACACTCTAATAAATACAGCTTTTAGTTGTATAACCCCTGTTAGGTGTGGGAATTCTCCTCAGCTACATCCACAAGTCAGGTAAGTGTCTTAACTGCTGGCAAGTCTGCCTTGCAGTAACAAGAGTAAGTTGACACCTGACAAAGAACTCAGTTCTAGTATAAACCAGGATGTAGGATGGTTATGGTTTATCTTGTGAAATCAGACCTCTGAGCTGCACTTCCATTCTGTTGTAACACAAACATGCTCTGATGGAAAGTACTTCCATGAGGGTCAGTTTCGATGACATCTGTGTGTTCACATACATGCTCTTACCTCTGTTAACTAGGCATCTGATCCTTGTCTGTTGAGCTCCTAGTTGGAGACTAAAAAGAAATAGATGCAATTAACAGTCATGTACATCAATGAAAAATTGGGCCAGTACAGAATGTTTTTCAGAGTTGAATAATTCACAAAATACAGACTTACAATGAGTCCCTTCTTCTGTGTTTTGCTTCAAATGTGACTACAACACCCATCCCTGGGAGCAAGGGAACCAGAGGCATCCATAAAAATAGGCAGGTGTTGTGTAGGAGAATGACAGGAGGTGGATTTTTGTACAAATCTTCCTTCTAACAGTGTAGCTGGTCTCTATTGGTGGCAGTTAGGAGAGGCTGAGGGGAATGTGGATATTCAGCTGTCTTGGTGAACTCCTCAGTCAACAGTTTGACTGTGGGCTGGTCTCATGAAGACCTGATTTGGTAACAAATGGGCAGGAAACTGCTTTTTATTTTCTTGATTTTAAATGTGAGCATCATGTGAAGTTACAAAATACTCAAGAAACTGGAAATAAGCCAGGCTAAAGATGTAGCTTCATAAATCATGTGGACACTATGGTAAGCTACCAACAAATGAGTATTTTCAAGACTGGAAGTCCTGACTGAAATGCAAGCTTTTGAATTCATGAATTAAAAAACATTTTGTCTATGTCTTCTTCACTCTCCACATATACAAAAGCTTGCTCATGCTTCAGGATTTCAAGTTATTCCAACTTTGCTAACTGGGTTGAGTTAAAGAAGTTTGTGTTCCCATTGGCCCAAATGTCAAAATTAGGGTTTGTTTTTGTTCATCTGCCTAATGACCCATCAGACACAATGTGTATTGGTTAATGTTCCTCAAAATTTAGGTTTCAGGGAACTCTACTTAGATGTTACCTGCAAGCTGGAGTGGCATCAACTGATGAATAAGCAATCTATTGGCAGCTTGGATTAAAAACAAGGTGCTGATGAGGTCTGAGGAATGAAGCCAGACATTTAGCACAGCAAATGCAATCAATAACCTGCCAGTTTCTTAAAGGTGCACACTGCTCTTTTGAGTGATCTTGCATGAAGCCAAGGAAGAGATTTGGTTTTCAGCAGCTGCTTGAGCAAACGATTAAACCAAATCTGTTTTATTGTCATAGGCATCTACAGATCTAGAAATCAGTATCTGCAAGAAGAAAGTCTGTGGAGTATGCCTTTACTGCAGTGGATGACCTTGATGTACAGTGCCTCACAGGAGTGGGTCTGTAGCAACAGATAGTGAAGTCCTTCTTGGATGTGAAGTATAAGTTCTTCAGTGTAAGTACCTACTGATGCTAACAGCTACAAAATAGATGGTTTCAGTTATGTTCCCTGTGGAAGAAGCTTTTGACCTTTCCACATCAGGCTACCTACCTCCAAGCCTTGCCAAAGATCCCAAGACTGGAACAGATGCAAAGACCGAATTGCTCATTTGCCCGATGTGTACATTTGTCACCGGAGGACTACTAAGCACTGACATGTTTCCCAACACCTGCCTTCATTTAAAACTATTATGTAAGTTGGCACTGAAATAATAATAATTAAAAATTCAAGTTTAACATTTACTTAATGCAGTACTGGTTTTCTGAAGTCCATCTGAGTTGTAGTTTGTTTTCTGTGGCCTCTACCTTGCTCATTACCCAGCAATGAAATAGTGACAGCTACTACTCAGTTCTTGTTGCAATGCTGAGTGGACAAAAGAGTATATCAGTCATTCCTAGTTTTGATGAGGAACCTTACACCATACTAGCTGTATCCCTAAAGACCACGTTCATGGTTCTACAGAGATTAGCTCTAAGGGGAAAACTAACTACAAGCAATTCAAATACTCTTATGTAGGTTCTGCAATCTTGTGGTTATTTTTAGACGCTGGATGACTAAATCTGTGGGATGTGGCACATAAGGTGCCATAATGTAACTGCAATAGAAGGCAGATTTTGAAATCTCATTTTCAGAAATAGCTAAATGAGTTTCATGTAGGTAATTCACATATCCAAAGATGTAGATAGGCATCATGTAGGTTTTATTAAAATTCCTATGAGCTACAAAGTATGCACATGGAATGCTGCATTGTCTTTAAGACTTTAAAGGAAATATGTCTAGTCATTCTTACATAAATGTTGTCTTAAGCTGCTCCATTCATTCTGCTAGTGGACATGCACAAACCGAAAAGACTCTAAAGCTTTATCTCCTCTTTAAGTGCACAGGCAAGGAATCAGTTACCCAGAGTAATCTGAGGTCTAACCATATTTGTATGCTCATGCTCATTTTTTAGGGGTGGTTGTTCTGTTGGCTAACATCTTACTTCCCTTCTTGGAAAAAAAATATTGGTGTCTACGGGCAAGACCATATCTCTATTATATAGTAATGAGAGAAATCAGAGTCTGTGCCTGTACTTTCTGTAAATGAACATTCTATATGCTTAGTCCTTATTTAGTTGTTCTTAAAATGCGTGTTTACAGATATTTCACTCTGAGAGTGACAAGAGCTTTTTGCTTTGCAGTTGACTGGCTTTTTGAGGGTGTTATTCAGCCCTGTATTAAACTGTTCCAAAATGAGACATGAACTCCAAGATAGCATCAAATGGTGTAATGGCAGACTGAACTAAGTGCTGCTCCCATTACTAACTTTCATTACAGTGGTAGCAAGATCAAACTTATCAAGACACTAAAAATTATATTCCATCCTAATTTATAGGAGATATTTTCTTTTCTCATTAGAATAAAATCAAATTCCTTTTCTAACAGGATTTTGTTATGATTTCTTTAAATCTTCAATCAAGTCTTCAGAAACCAGCTACGAAAAAGACTATCTGAATGCCAACTGCAAACATGGAAGGGGAGAAGGAGGCCCATGAGTTTAAAAGTAGAGAGAGAGTGTCTCTCTACTAAGTTACTAGAACTAACAAACTATTCATCTACAGATGTGAAAACCAGATTTCATTAAACAAACCTGAGGACTGCTAACATTCATACATACCGCTTTAGTAAATGGCATGTGGAACAAGTAGTCTCTAAAATGAATGCTCTCTGGTCTGCTTTCCTTAGGAATTATGAAAAAGAAAAGAATGTTAACTGTCATTTCTGGCAATTTATTTCTATCTGGACTTAGGTAATGGTCTTCTGCAATCCTTCCTTACTCTTGCCATCTGTTGAGAAAGGTTCCATCTTTTGGAAGTTCTTGTTTTCAAGTATTTATTATCAAAGATTTAAAGTGCTCTGTTGGACAAAACAGAGGCCTCCATAATGATTCTTCCCATTGTACTGCTGCAGTGCACATCTGCTGATTTATATGCATCAGTGCAGCAGAGGGCAGAGAGGTTAGGAACATCATGATCATTATCTGAGTTACTGGATAATTTCACAAAATTTACAATTCTGGTGTTGATACTACATTTGTGCTGGTATGATTCAATAACCAAACTCTGGAGGACGGCTGCAGAGGCAGAATCAATGTGGCCTTAAAAGAAAACCCTGCAGACAAATAGTTTCTAAGCATCACCCTCATGTCATCATTAGCTTTGTCTCACCAACAGAAAACAGATTGTAGGAACAAATGCAGTGAACCCAGGCCCTCAGGCTCGGAGCAGTTTTTGAAGGCTCTGGGAGTGAGCCTGCTCAGAATGCTGTACCCCTACAGACCACAGTGGCCATTAAAGCTGAAATACAAAGTCTGGACTGGAACTCTGCCACTGGGCCAGCAAGAGCTTCCCTTAATTACAGTACCTCACAAATCCACATAAACACAACACTGTCTAACAAAATAATGGAAGCAATACTGTGGATTGGTTTTCTGTCTTGCAGGAAGGAAATAATATATTTAGGTGCTAATTTTAAATAGTGATATAAAAATGATACTAAATTGCCCTTCCAAGAACATGTATGCACTGAAGTTTGCGGAAACAACAGGCCCAAAGTCAATACCATCCAATACAATCTTTTCATAACAAGAAGAGAAAGTATTTTGCAGTAAACACTGGTGATTTATACTGCTTCAGATGACATTCAATAACAAAGGGAAAAAAAGCCTAATAAATGACCGGTGGTACAGCTTTTAGTAATGACTTACAATACTGAATGGCTGTAACAGTGGAAAGTTCATCAAGAATTTGCAAGTGCAAATTGATAGCTGATTTGCAAATAAAATATGGAAGTCATCAAGTAAATTGTTCGAAAGAAATCATCTACCCTAATTGTGTTAAGCAGTAGGAAATGGGCTACATAAAAGCTGAGTCAAGGCTTGGTAACTCTCAGTGAGCTCATCTTTGGGATGAAATCTTGACCCTGCTGAAGGCCTGATTACACTAAAATATGATGCAGAAAATGCTTATTATGAATTCAGTGCCTGATCCAAAAGCCTGCTTATGCTTTGGATCAGGCCTTTGCAGTACACTTAACAGTTTAGGCTACAGTGTTCCAAAAGGCAGAGAAAGTGCAACTCACCATTTTGATTTTCCTTTTCTAGTCTGTTTCCAACAATGCTGCCTCGAAGGTGGTGTGCTTTTTCCTGTAGGTAGAAAACAAGCATAAAATCAGCAGCAGAAATCAGTAATGGAAGTTTACTGCAACAATAATGAGTAACTACACAAAGCCAGATGCTTTAGCATTCTGAACACCAAGCTTCTCTCTCCAGAAAAACAATTTTAAAAGACTGGAAAATGTCTATGATGCACTTGTAAGTAGACAATAATTTTAGTATTTATACCTAAGAGTCTTGTGCAGCTTTTTCCTCATCAGTAAGTTACACTGATTCTGGCATTACATTACAGAGGCTTGGGGTTTATGTTTTGCTTTGGCAAGTGATTTTCCCTCAAAAATCCCAGTGAACACCATACAACTACAGTGACAGCATGAAGTAAATTCATAAGATTCATACTGAGGTAAGTGAAAGACTTTCCTCTGGTACAAACCCAGAGAAGTCACACATGCAGCGCAGGGTATAAACCACCACTGAAAAGTAGCTTTTGCCCTGAAGCAGTGAAAACAGGCCAAGTAAATCCTTCTTGAAATACAGGCATCTTCTACCTAACGAACTAAAAAAGAGACACGACTTTTGCTGCTATCTTTGCACAGATTAGATACCATCTTCCTCCACAAGTAATTCCCCTGACAGCAGAACCAGCAATTGCCATCTGGGGTGTGGGCCACACACATATTTGAAAGGGGCACACAGCACACTGGCAGGGCTGCTCAATGGGTAGTGCTGTGCTGCTGGTACCCTCCCTGTGAACCTGGCTCCCAGACTGTCCCAAGGCCCTTGAGCTTTTGCTGTTAAATGTTCCACTGTGATGACAAAGCTCATTCTATTTCTTCAGTAAAAGCAAACACAAAGAGCATTTAATCTCTCTCCTTGTTGGCAGCATTTGGTAGCTCTCCCACTCTGTTGAATACCTTTGGTTTTCCTCTTTCTACTAAATGCACTTACAGGACAACAGGAAAATACTTTTGTTAATGCACGACCTCTTATAAAATGAGGGTATAACCTCTTCCTCCAGCTGCCTTGTTACAAGTAATTAGCAAACCTCCTCACTGTGCTTTTCTCTTTCGCTTGGAGCTTTGATGCAGTTCTTTCAGTGACTCAGTGTGTGGGCTTTTGTAAATCCTGTTTTTGCGCACCTCAATTTCCTCCATACACTGAATATAAAGGAGCTGAAGAGGACTGCTAACAATTGTGAATTTTACTAGGTAGATTCAACACTTGCAGACAGGCATAAAGGCTGATGCAAGTCTATATACATTAACAAGGCATGCTTGATGTAGTTAGGTTTCTGTTAGCTGATGCTGTTCAATAGCTCATTTGGTTTGTTCAGCTACCAAAGGTTTGTGGTTTCATAAAAGATGCATAGACCCAGCAGTTTAAAACAGAAGTCTCGGCAGACCAACATATTTAACTCAGGATTTTAACTGAATGCAACAGCACCTGAAGTCAGGCAAAATAAATTCAGGAAGCCTCTCAAGTAATCAAACAACAATGGAAACAGGCATCTAGAAGATTCAGAATGATAAGCAGCAAATTCCTTGGGAGCTGATAGATACATAAATCATGACTTAGTTTTGACCTCATATGTGGCAGCCAGAAGACAAGGGCTTGTTTTTGGAACTTCTGATCAAGATTCCTGTCAAGAAAGATAAATTTCAGACTCATACCTGTTGAGAGGCCTGTAGTCTCTGTTTTTCCTTCTGCCACTGTTTAAATCTGTCAAGGGCGTTAGCATGACTTCTGTGTCCTACACAGTGCAAAAAGATAAAAGTAGAAAATATTGTTAGCTCATTTCATTCCTTTAGGATGCAAGCACTATTTTCAAAGGCATGCAGAGTAATTCTATAATCTGATATCAATTAAACCCACACCATCTTTAGAGTGACCCCTCCCCTTTCTTCTTTCTGTTTGGTTGTAGGGTTTTTTGGGAAGGGGTTGGTTTTTCTTCCTCTTCCAATGGGAGAAACGCAACAAATCAGTAAGGATTCTACCATTACTCTTTGGCAGCAGAGTAGCATCTTAAACATTTCATTTATTACTGTTGTGCTGGCCCATGGATTCTCTATTAGTATCAGTTCATACAAGAATTTTTCTAACACTAAAGCTATAGTACTGACATTTTAAAGGCAACTGTTGCTCTGTTAAGACAAAAAATATTCACAGTGCCTTTTTTCCCTCCCTTCTCCAACTTCACACATTACATCTCTCAAAACCTGGGAGTAGAATCTGGCCAGAAAGCATTTTGGAATTTCACATGATTTTCTTCCCCCACATCATTAAATACCTTGCAGTGACAAGAAAACACAACAACCTGGTCCTCCTACAGATTATGACACAGGTGCACAGCCAAAGGGAAATGACAAGGAGACATGTGTTACCACAGTTTGGTCAAGGGAGGTGCAGCACCACATGTCTCTGCAATACTGATACTGAAATGACCCATGACAAGTGAGAAGCTGTGAAATAGGGCTCTGCCAGCCTGTATGAGGCTAGTGCACAGGGAATGCAGCCAGGATTAAACTGTAAGTATGACCAGTGTCAATCTTTCTGCTGTGTCATGCACTAATAAGTGAGGACGGACTAGGAGAAGGGAAATACACTAAAGAAGTAAACAGCCACCTACTGTGGCTTCTCCTGCTCCTTCCTTTTGATCATACTAGCACACATTAGCCATGAATCTCTACTCCTTTGCATGTCAGCTAGTTGATTCTATTTTGACACACTAACAATCCTAATGCCTTGCATCTGATACAATTATTTGGGGATCAGACCAGTTTAGGTAAAATTGCTTTTTTTCATAACAGAAAAAGGAGTGTGGGTGTATTTCTTCAGACCCATAAAAATTACTCTGTTTATCATGGAACCATAGAATGGCTTGTGTTGAAAGGGACTTGTAAAAGTCATTTAAAGCTTAAAGCCATTCCCCCTTGTCCTATCTCTACTTGCCCTTGCAAAAAATCCCTCTCCAGATTTCTTGTAGGTCCCCTTTTAGGCATTGGAAGCTGCTCTAAGGTCTCCCCGGAACCTTATCTTCTTGCTGAACAAGCCCAGCTCTCTCAGCCTGTCTTCACAGAAGAGGTGCTCCAGCCCTATGAGCATCTTTGTGGCCCTCCTCTGAACTCACTCCAACAGGTCCACATCCTTCTTATGTTGAGAGCCCCAGAGGTGGAGACAGTACTACAGATGGGGTCTTACCAGAGCAAAGGGGCAAAATTACCTCTTTTGAACTGCTGGTCACAGTTCTTTTCTTTCTCTATCATAAAAGGTACTATGCTGGTTTGCAGATTTATGCTACCAGTACTTCAACACAGTAAGCTCAAGAAAGTCATGTATTCTTTTCCTAAGAGGTTTAGCATTTACAAAACCTAATGTCAGTAGCACTGGAGACTGCAGTTCTCAGCTGCAGAAATAAATAGGTGATTATGTGCTACTCTTTATGTCTTGATCCTGACCTGCTGCTTGTTAACACAAGATAGAGGAAAAAGCTTCAATCGGTGTTCATTAATTTTGTACATAACATTGTTGATTATTTTAGGGCACCATTAATGGAATTTAAGATAGCAACGTTTTGATGTGCTACAACTCAAATAACTGGACTGCAACAAGTGATCCATTTTACATGGATCTTGAGGTACCCAAGAGAGAACTGTTCCTCCCCACACTGCTGCCTTTCCCTGGCAGGAATTAGCATACAGCTGACCCCTCGTGTCTGTCCTTTTCTTGGTTTTTATCACAGTGGAGAAAGGAAACAGAAAAGCATAAAGTAACTCTGATTACAAATCTTTCCTACAAGAATGTAACTTATGATTTTCTTTCTTCAGTCTGATCTCTGAATGCTGTGATACCATTAAGGAGGTAAATCCTATGTGGGAAAAGAGATGTTAGATCGGTCAAAATGAATTCACAGCAAATCTCTACTAGTTCTACCGAAAAGCATCAAGGCCGTGAAAGAGCTAAATCAAATTCCATACCGGGTTTCCTGGCATCGCAGTACGTTCTGTTGCTGTCACTGGGCACTTGAGTGGCCTTTTGCTGAAACACTACAACAAAATTAACAAGATTAGGAAACTGGTGAAAAATACAGTAAAAACCATCAGACATTCTGAGTGAAGGAAGGAGGCTCATGAAAGCAGGCTGGAACAAATTTTGTGTTCTAGCTGAGGAATACTTCTCAACCCACTTATCAGGCTAATGTTAATTACTTGAAAAACTGTTCTGTCACACAGAATGGTAGGGTTACTGATAGTACAGATAACATAACAAGAAGCTTTGAAGAAAATAAAATAGACTTATCACATTAACATGTTACTTGTTTAGCAAAACCAGCTAGATCTCATTTTTTCACATGGAACAAACACCAACTGTAGCTTGTTCCTTATTTCATAAGGAAGACTAAGGCAGTAAATACAGTAGTACTATAAGAATAATGACTCTGCTTAAGAAAGAGTATATGTGTATTTTTGTCTACTTTATTCAGGCACTGGGAACAGCAAAGCACGATCACTTATTCCATCAGCATAGCTCTTTACCCACCCCAGAGTCCTGGCTTCTTGCTCCTGCTGCCTAGGCAAACCCAGTGGACCCTGGCTTGCTCCTTGTCTGCTTGCTCGAGCTGCCTTGTACAACACATCTGCTTCTCTCAGGGAAACTTGTAAAAGGGATCATCAAGACCTCTGTGACATCTAAACTCAGTGCATGCTATATGCAGAGGTGAGGAAGGAGCAATTCCTAAGGGTGTACTTCCTGCACTGCGAACAAAGTATTTATGCTAACTCCTGAGGAGGCCTGTATGGAAGGTGATGATGAATGAAAACAGCTGGGACTTGTACATTCTTAAAATGTTCTCAGGCTAAATAGTGAGAGTAAAAGAACTACACAGGCAGCACAATCTGCTAATATTATGCCCTTATCTTCAGTCTAACACTGGTAGATTTCAACTGTTGTAACACTCCTCCCGGTGATTCTCAAAGAATCCTGCTATATATGGTTGCAATGTTTTCTTCTGTACTTGAAATAGCATCCTCTTTCTGAAGAAGAAATTAAAGTAACCAGAACACAGAGGTAATGCAGGCAGCCTGAATTTTACTGCATAAGGAGGAGAAGTGATATACTCAACAATGTCCCTGCTATTGAAGAGCACTTTAATCGATAGGCCTTGAAATTTCTGCTGAGTTTTGCAGTGCTAGAGTAATCAGAAATGGAATTAGTCTCCCAGTTCAAAGTAAAATTGTTAAAACCACTTTACAGGCCACATCTTGCTGAAATGATTTTAGCTGGCAGCAAGTATTCAGTGTGAGTGAGGTCAGTGAAAACAAATTCCTGTTTTTGGAATGCCTGGAAAGACATCTGCAGATAGCAGTGCATGATTGCTGCAGGTTTAGGGAAGACTCCAGCAATTTACTCTTTCATTCCCACATTCTCATTACTTATGATCATCTTGAATACAGTAGTCAAATGAGAGAAACAGGTAATCTTGCACAGGGATATATTCCATTCTTAGGAAGATAAAGTGAATGTTCCTTCATTAAAGCGATATTAATATAGCAATTTTTTCAAGTGTCAGAATGCCAGAGTCCTTCAGCTGACAAGAGATATGTTTTTATATTTTCAGAGGCTCTTTGCTGTAGATAATCTGATTAAATAGCTGCAGTACTTCTATTCTGCTTTTTTACTTAACGTGCACCCTTCAATAATATCTACATGATGAGGAAAGTCCTTCTGAGTTTTTAATCCCATTGTGACTGGCCAATGTACCCATGGATGCCTGCAATTCAAAACCTAGAAATTAAATGTCCTGACCCAATAATATACAAAACAATTTTTGTCTCTGATGTATCTCCTCACTCACTTTCTCAGAATTAAAAGAGGCTGAGAGAAATAATAAGTAATTCCACTTCATTCCCTCTTGTTTCTTCAGTTGCTACAGGACACAGAGGAAGATCTTTTCATGCCCTTCATACATTTTTATTTCTTAGTTAGTAAGATTGCACTTTAGGAATAAAATGTAACCTCAACATTTCTCTAGGAAAGTGAACTCAAAGAGTTCAAATACTGCAATACTTCAGTATTTTCTAGTAGGACATGAAAACAGAAAACAACATTTAAAATGCATGACAAAAACCAATTTTTGTGGCAAATATGCAAAACGGGGAAAATCTCTAATATCAGGCTTGGAAAGTGAGTGGGATTTGAGGAACTCTGAATTGCTTTCTTTATCTCAGTCAGATTAGCTACAGATGTTGTTTGAGGTTGTCTACACATGCAAGTAAACAATGATATCAGCCTAAAAATGTGGATAGTATTTTCATGGGTATGTCTACAAATAGAAGGGCTAGAAACATCTGAAAGTCTCTTGTGTATAATTCTGTACCAAGAAAGCATTGTACAGTCACACACTGCAAGAAACTGATAAGTATAAATGGTCTAGAGAGAAAGACATTTTTTACAGTAGCTGGAGGTCGATTTTCCAAAGAATTGAGGTTCTAACACAAAGCCTTTATGGTAAGAAACCATAGGTGCACTATGATATTTCAAAAATTTCTTAGTGATAGGCCAATAAGAAGTGATAGAAACAGAGGCAATAAAAACACTCAAAGAGTTACATTATGGGAGAGGACACCTCATACCAGGAGGCAATGATCAATCACAATATGGTTTTTAATTTACATTTTACTTTACCTATCTAAACTAAATGAGGGATGCTGCCTAATCTGCTGCATTAGCAATGTTACCACTAAAAATCAAACCATAGTTTGCCACTATACACTAGTGATTCAAATAAAGCCAGACTGATTGACCTGCCTTCTGGAAGATATGTGAGCTGATTGTACCTAATACTTTCCTACTTACTCAACGCTTTCAGAAGAACAAACACAAAGGAAAAAAGGCCCAAACACCCCAAATCAATAAATATCACTAATTTGAACTCCATTTGCTTAGGGAAATTCACTATGTATTTATTCATTAGCTTCATTGAGCTGATATTCCAAACAAAATTATCTATCACCATGACTGTTTTATTTAGGGAACATTCAGAATTAAAATCCAGGCGAACAAAGTCTTTATATGAACACAAGTAAGTGATAATGCAAATTAATTAATACATTGGGGCTGCACTTATTAACACATCTCTACTCAGTTGCAAATTACAGTGAGTTTGTAAGCTTCCTCCTTGTTCTTAGCAGGTTTCTGCTTCATTCATTTTAGAACTGACACACAATTAACTCATGATTAATGGAAGAATGGAGGACTAGGGGGGGAACTGCTAGTTGGGATATGTTGCAGGGAGAGACTCCTATCTTTGCCTGCTTCATTTTCTTCCTCATTTATTTAAACATTTTTAACATTTCAACTGCGTGTGCACAGTACCTAGGCAAATAAAACTTGTAAGTTCTTTTTCTGGCATGGATTAGACTGTAAATTAGATGTAGCACAGCAAGGGATGACAAATACACAGAGAATACTAAGGAAGGAATATAGTAGAATGATGCTTGTTATTCAAGAGATGAGAACTCTGCAGATGCTCGTTCACATCTTTTTAGAACTCATTTTCTTTTTGTCCATTTTGTTTGCTAACACACTGAGCATCACTCAGCATGAGGACTAGATAGAGGTCATCACTGCAATGCTAATCAGTAAGTTTTGTGAGAGATGATTAAGGACCACTCCTAAAATCTATACAAAGTATTTCACAATTTTACGATTCAAGCCCCAGAAGCTGTCCTGTCATGACAGAGGAGGTGTCTGATTGCACTTACACTGTCACAAGGCAAGAGGAAAAACAATGGCCACTTTTAAGTGTACTGGTGTGAGAAAACCAGTGACCATGTATAAACTGGTACAGAAGCATTCACTTGTTCTAAACATGCTGTCTGACACTCAGGACATTTATGAGAACACACAACAGCATTTTTAGCAGAATGAAGATCGGGGATGTCAAAAATGAACTTGCAGAAACACCAAACTGTGAAGCTGCTCTGTTATTTGCAGTGGCTCAATGCATGCTCCCTGAGTTTTTCACCTGCAGCATACTGTCCACCTATCACGATTTATAAAGGCTGTTGTCAGCCTCTGCCTTCCAGAGCCACATAATTAGTTGAGATTGAAAAACCCGATTTTCTCAGACCAAAATTAAAATGGCTTAGAAAACATTAACCCAAAAACACATGAGCAATTCTCTTCCCAATTTGCAGCGTGACTCCAAGTCTGTCAAACAAGAACTCAAATCTGTTAGAACCCCAGTTGTGGAGGGACCATAAGAGATGACTCCACTTCAATGAGGCAAGATAATAAAATACTGGACCCCCTTCTGAGAGAAGGGGTAAACGAGCAAGAAGAATAGGTGCTGGTGTAATGTGCCAATCAGAAGGCAGTGTCAAAGTACTTGCTGTACCATACACAATGAAAAGAACTCTCCCACTGTGGCTCTTGGCAGACAATTAATATAGGGGATCAAGTGCCTCAAGAATATTTGCTCCAGAGTGTAAAAGCTGAATACTTCTGTAGTCCTATTTTTCTTCAGTAAAGGAAAAAAGGGGTAGACTATGTCTAGTTTTACCAGAAATATGTTATTTAGAACAGCCTTTCAACAAGGCAGCAACTCTAAATATTTTCTCTCTGTACACCTTATTCAGTACATTTCAATCCACCAAAGTTAAGATAGCAAAAAATACGCTTGAATGAACACAGCAGATGAAGCCAGTACATTACTTCACAGGTCTGTAAAAACAGTCTAAGTGCTCTGAGACAGCTGAACAGTGGTGCCTAGTATTTTATTCATGGAAAAGCGCCCTTAAGTTGGGGATATGTAATGAAACTCATCTGCAGTGCAGTACTTTATACTCACTGTAGGAAAGGACTGAAACATCCCTCTGTGGAACATAAATGTTTTGCAGTCCGCATGGGCTCTGAGGCTTCACTTTGGAACCCCTGCTTTAGAGCATTTAAACAATCTACACATTATGAATTACTAACTCAAGATGCAATGACTGTAATTCCCAGTAATGAACCTATAAGCTTCCAAGAAACCAACAGTTTTGGTCTGGATGTTTTTTCCTTTCATTTGGGTTTACGTTGTCTATTCTGTACATGAGATACTCTGCCTCCATAAAAATATCCATTGGCTGCCACTTTTCCTGTATAACCTGTGATTTTGATGAGCAATGAGAATGCTATTCTCTTCTGGGATAGCAACTGGGAAATGTATTTTTCCACTTCTAACTTTTAACCCTGGTGCTATCTTTAACTAGTAAAATGTTTCCAGTGCACAGAGGGGAAATACATTCCTTTATGCGAAGGAACAAAGGCTGTAGGCATATGAAGTTTTATTTATGTTGCTGTAAGACAGGTGTCCTTTGCTGCAGAGAGGTGGTCTCTGATAACAGGTAAATGATTGAACTAGGACAGTAATCTTCAAGCCCTCAGGCAGTCCTGATAGCTCAGACTTCAAGAGTAGTAGGGAGGCATGACAGAAACTCATGCACCTGCCCTAATAATACATAGAGGACTTTGTTTTCCAGCTCAATCTGATCTGGTATCAATAGGGAACATTAAAATCACACTGTAAACTGAAAACACAACACCTTCATACATTTATTTAACCGTTGTTTTGGCAGCATGCTGCTGAAAAAAACCCACCAAAATAACCTACAAAGGAATACTATGCACTTGAGGAATGGAAAGGGAGCACACTAAGAGTGCACACCATCTGGACAACAAAGCTATGTGGCACCAATTTGTGGGAGCCTTTCACACTGAAGGCAGAATACTTGCAGTGGTCTAAGTTAAAGAACAAACGTACCCCCTGTTTGTTAAAGATGAAGTATGCTTAGCAATGTTCAATACAGTAGTTAGCACATTCACTGCTTTTACTCAGTTTCATTTATTCTGTTTTCAAATTGTAATCTGAACACTTATGTTTTCAGTCTTTCAACTACTCATGTTTCCCAGAATTTGCCAGCAAATTCAGCTCAGATGCTCAAACTGCAAATTGCAGTAGTTATGACACCTTGCATCACTGAGGGCTTGCTGCCTAGGTTTGGAAGTGTTGATCTTGTTCTGAGACTCTAAAAATGGGCTTGTC
Source organism: Agapornis canus (assembly GCA_036873685.1). Lineage (NCBI taxonomy): Eukaryota > Metazoa > Chordata > Aves > Psittaciformes > Psittacidae > Agapornis > Agapornis canus. The sequence goes on from JBAFWW010056529.1 coordinate 27,182, forward strand.
ACATTTTATCTGTTTTCTCTGGAGCAGCAGTACCAATAACCTGTCCTTCAAAGCTCCAAGGGGTAATCTACAGGGAGCAGGCTTTCTGCCTAGTGTAACCTAGAGCTTGTATTTGAAGGCTACTTATCACAGAGGGCTATTTGCTCACTTTGTTGCTATTTTCATGGAAACACCACCACTTTTGCTTAAAGAGGGAGATACTCTTTTGTAACTTCATTGCCTTCAATGTGTGGTGAAAACCCTCATGAGGATTCAGCCACCTGATTTGTTCTGATGAATTCAGAGTATAAATTAATAAGGAGTCATCAGCATGCAATCCAAGAGGCAAAAGGCACTTCATAGCTTACGTGTATGTTTTGCCAATAAACAAGCCCAAAATTTTCTATCACCTCTGTGGGTACAGAAGGGTAAAAAGAAATCCTCCTCTTGCACCTCTGCATGCACTGTCACAACAGGCCCTGCAGTCCTTTCCTTTCCAGAGTACAGAGGGATCCATCCAGCTGTGGGTGACTGTGACTTAATGCAACCCTCTGATGTGTATCACGCTTTGTTCTCTAATCCCATTTTTCCTATAGAACTTGTGCCTTACTGAACACCAGAAGGGAATGGCTCTGAAGATAACCAGAACTGTGCAGTGAAGACACGTTTCTTACAGAAGTATTATTAAGTATGTTTTAGAAGTTAAAAGGTGTTTAGTCAATGGAGAGAGAACACAGTGGAGGGAAGGATACCTCTGTTAAGTAACTAAAAGCTGCTCTGCAGAACAGGACTCCTCTTTCCAACCAAGCCCCAGTGTAAACCCAGACAAGTCATTTCAGCCAGCAATCAGGCTTGTGAATCCCTGATGTTAAGAGTGCTGGCTAGTCACACTAATAATTTAATATGAACTTCTGAACACTGGCCACTGCCATCACTGGGATCTCTGCTTTGAATATTATATAGGGCTGTTAATCTCAAAATTGGCATCTCACTTATTTCATATTGGGCATCCAAAACTTCAGCGGATCCAGAACAAATCAAAGGGTTTATTGCAGGAAGGTCTGAAAGAACACACTGTTTCAGGAAGGCATGAACTATATTTTAAACAAAAATGGGAATGAAAAACACCAGAAAGTTCTGCATCTTATGATCACTCACTTTAACAACTAGATGAAACAAAATAGCTGTGATATATAGCAGTACACGGCTGTATATTTAAGGACTGTATTGAATGTTTGTGGCAGGGAGAAAGAAATAAACAGCAAAATTACCTCAATTCTAACCTCGATTATTTCAACTGGCAACATTTGCAACAGTCTTTATGACAAAATATATGAAAAAAACCCCTGAAACTATCGGTTTATTTGAGGCATGAAAAACATATATATGCCCTAGTTGGAGTAATGTTATTTTACACTGATTAGACTAAATTACTAAGTGATCACTACAAACATGGAGATTTTAATGATGGACCGCAATGAAATGTTCTGGTTTTTACAGCCAAAACAATCGATTTTTTATGATTATAAGCAGTTTTCATATAATAAACTGGTAACTCATATAATAAACTGGTAACTGGGATATTGCTGGACTGGATAAAGAATTTTTTAACCAGTGTGGAGAAGGACAAAACCTGCCAAACCAAGTTGCAAGAAAAATCAGCTGAAGATACATCACTTTTGTCCTAAATTTCACTACCTTAGGATTCCCTGAACAAAACAGGAGAATGAGAAACTCCAGACTTGAATCCAGCAGGATGGCCAGGCAATAAGGAAGCTCAAGTGGTCAGCTGAAGATTTCTTGAAGCGCTTACACCTTTAGTTGTTTTAGTAAATAAACTTGAGCCAGAGGCTCATTCCACAGAACAACAGGAAACTAATTTGTTTATTTTTCTACCACTGCCTGCTTACAAAAGCAAAGCTAAAAACCAGGGAGGAGTGTGTGTGTATATATATATAAATAAATATATGGTATAAAAGAACCACAGACCTATCAAAGCAGTTCCTCAGTCTCTTCCTTAGTGAATAGTTAGAGTGGACACAGTGAAAAACTATGGTGCAATAAAAGACAGTAAAAGTGATCTCCCAAATAAAGCATCTTTACAGTAAGGGTTTTAGAGTCACTAGCCTGTCTATGATGATGGAGGATGAAGATTTGAAACACAGCACTAGTAATCTCAGTAAAAGCAGCCATTTCAGGACTTCTGCATGTGTAACAGGCCCCCTACACATTTGTGCTTGAATTACCCTTTAACTACTGTAATGATTCATCCTTGTACCTCCTGAATGTGCTGAAGAAAGAGCAACTAAATGATAAATGTGTTAGCCCACACATTCTGGCCCTCACCTGGAGTTATGCTGCCTGGAGGAGGGGAGCTAGCTAAGAAGAATAAAATAAATCACTGACTGAAATAGGCATGAAAAAGGAGGTGCTCTTTTGTATTTAGTAGGATGATCTAGATAGCATTAATCCTGTTTTAGTGCAGAACACTCACTGGATGGCGTAGGCAATCTACTGCTAACCCCTGGTAACCTTTCTCAGCTTGGTTTTCTACCATTTATTCTTATGCACAGCCAGCTTTTTTGTAGAGGGAGCTGGCAATGCAGGCAGTATGTATTGTGGGGCTCAGAGATCTATCTCTGCAGCAGGTTCACAGGAACCCCTTTTGTTATTTTGAGATTTTGGCCTCGGTCTGAATTGAACTGCAGGATACCCAAGATCTCTTCCAGCTTTAAATTTCCATGTACAAGCTCCAAAAGGTCCCCTGTTTTTTACAGAAATGGTAAAAGGACATAATCCTTCCTCAGGGGCCATTTCTAGCATCTTGCATTAGAGGAAGGAGATTCAAAAGCGGAGCTCTCACACAGGCATTTCTCCCTACTGTTTCATCAGGAAAATAAATAAATTAATATATATATATATATATATATAAAAAAAATAAAATTTCTCTCTTAGAATTAAGCACATTGTGATAAAGAAACTAAAAGCAAAGGCAATTCAAATAGCGTATTTTATATGGTACTATTAAAACAGACATGCTCCCCGCTTGTTTATTCATCATATGGCCATAAGTTTTTTAAATGTAAAGAAAAATTATGATGCTATCTGAGATACAAATTGAAAATTAATGTTAGTCTGAGATGTTCTCAGCTCATTTGGAAGGAGAAAGTAGGTTGAGTGAATCAACTTGTTTGTTGGTTTGAAAGTAACTGAACAAGTCTTTTAAATATCCATCAAATAGAAGAGACAAGTCTATATTCTAACAGCAAATATTTACAAAGCAGCACACTAACCTTGCATTATATAGGGAGCGTTCTCCTCTATGACTGGTGAATATACTGGACAGAGGGCAGGGGCTGGTGGCCTGTTCACGATAAAAGACTTGAGTTCCTTCCTTTTCTCCTCCTTCTCAACTGGTATGAAATCATACACAGACTCATCCAGTGTCCTGAAAGTGTACAGGTCTTCCCCTTCACTGTCTCTCTTGCATGTATATTCTTTGTAGCATGCTGTTATAAGTCCACCACCATATTGTCTTTCACTTCCATCCTCCACAGAATTCCTCTCTGAAAAACCAAGGACTTGGGTTTCACATACAGAGTACAGAAAGAAGATCAGGACTTCACATACAGCTTTAGAGTTTCCTAAAGTAACTTGAGACTTTATTCCACCACTAAAGTGCTCCGATTTTCAGAGGCTTCTGATCATCTAAGTCAGTAGAAAGGATGTCCCAGAGGAATAATTCCAACTTCAGAGCATCCTCATGATTTCAATTCAGATTATTGAAACCAGATGCTTAGCTATTACCCAAAAATAAATTGGCTTATTTAAAAGAAATATTGAGTACGCCAGGTGCTCCCCCCAGAGTCACACAAACGTGCTTTAACGGTGAAGCCAAGTAAGCAGTACCTGTGGCCCTTGGATTCTGGAGTCAGGCTATTTGCTAACTGTTGCAACGAAGCCTTCAGAATTGAAAGTTATTCTGGAAAATGCTGGGGTTTGTCTTTCCTACATCCTAAGTGTCCCACATGGTTTTGCAGGTTTCACTAACATGGAGTGCAGGTGAGGAAAAAAAAAGTTTAAAGAGCCCCGTACAGGGCAGATGAAATTTATGACCTCTTACAACCTATGCTAACACTATCCCCTGCCATTAACTCCTTTGACTCTCTGTACTTCCTACATTTCATGTATGTCCTAGTATAACTACTCCATACTTGCATTCCTTTTACGTTTTACTGCATTAAAAGGAAGCAAGTTTCCCAATACTTGAGTTTGTTTTAATTTGTCTTTAAAACCCCCAAAACTGTGAAGAGTTAGAAACTATAACTGAGGCTGGTGCTCCCACAGATGTTTGTAACTTTCTTGTGCTGTTTATCCATCTCTCCTGCAAAACAGGAGCCTGGAATTCTTGCACTGAGTCATGTTTTCCTCATGTTGTAATCTACTGCCTGCATGTGTATCTGCTAAACTAGGCCGTGGTCACTACTGGGGTTTTCAATCCTTTTGCTGCTATTTAAAGAACTGCTTTATCTGTTTATGAATCACAGAACCCCCCATAGAACCTTCCATAGGTTGGAAGAGACCTCAGGGATCATCTGATCTAACATTTCTTGACAAAGCATGACCTTGACTAGATGTCCCAGTATCTTATCCTGGCTAAGTCATAAAAATGTTTTAAAGAAGCAACTGGGACTAATACACTTGCCATATTCAATATTAAAAATATTTTGTTTCCATGTCACTATGGAAATCCTGTTCCTCTCTCTGCAGGATCCTCTTTCTTTTAACTCCAACAATGGGGCACTGTCAGGCCACTGCCAAAACACAGGCTTCAGGAAGAGGGGACTTGGCTTTAGGTATTCCATGGCAACACCTAAAGCAAGCAGCTGATAAAACTAGGTAGCAATGACACATTAGAGCTCCACCTTGAAAGCAAGCCTCATCCTTATTTAGAGGAATTCTGATACCCCCCCACCTCACTCCCCAATGATGAAACCAAGGCTAATGCTTCAGAAAACTTCACAGCATGTTTTAATGAACTATTCACAAAGGAGTGTTTTTAGACAAACTCTGCCTTACTAGCACAACACTCAGCACAGGACACTATGTAGCCAAGAAGCTTTCTAAGCTAGTACCTACATACAGATAGACAGCATTTGGCAGAAGGTCACATTACTACTTGATGGTAGAGCTATGAGAACTATTCCAATACAGGCATTTATTTTAAAACCTACACTACCAATTCCTATATACCAAACCTGAACTCTTATTTATGCACATATATAGCTGCAGCTGAGTGTTTCATGGGAAGCAAAACACATCTTTAACATTAATTTTGTTCTTTCTTTTAGAATCCACCTATGACTTCCAGTTTTTTCTTTCACAGAGAAAACAGGACAAACCCCTACCTATAACAGGCTGTAAGGCTAGAAAGCTATTTCTATCTACTTGTGGGAACTTGGATGACTTCAGTGTGCTTGGTGATAGTAATTTAAGGCTCTCTTAGGTTGTGTCACATTTAAAAACAGAGTTAACAGTAATGAAGATTGGAGAAACTGAAGCAATTTGTGTGTGCACTTACCAGTTGTATCCAGGACAAATAAGAAAGGTTTATTTTCCCCTATGTGACTATTTAACTTGAATTCTTTTGCATACTTATTTTCCCAATGAGTAAAAAATTATAATCATCCCCTCTGAAAGAGAGGCAAATAGTATATTGAGTTTCTCATCAGTTGAATCAAAATACAACACAATTTCATGTTTTTACTCTGGGGCAGAAGGATGAAAAGAAAAAAAAGAAGGCAAAGCATTTCATTGGAGGCCATAATTTCTCCCTCTCTTTTCAATCTGCAGCACAATATAGTTTTTTATTTATAACCACAACATTGGCTAAAATGTAATAATATACTGTTGCTTCTTCATGCACAGTTGCTTTCTTTTAATGCTACCTGTGAAATTCCAAGCTGTATTATATCAAGGTAATATTTAATACCTTAAAATGGTAAATACTTGACAAAAATACAAGCTCAATAATTTGTTTTAGGCTTCATAAATCCAGTGCATCATGTATGACATAGCCGCTCTCTGAAATGGGCAGAGTGAGGAAAACCTGAAACCTGAACCCAGCAGCCCATACCCCAGTATCAGCTCACATGCTTGGTCATGAATATCCTGGTGCAGGGAAGCTCATATGCACATGCTTGCTTCGCAGAACTAGGCCTATACTGCCTAGCCACTACTATAAGAAGTAACCATACATAACCTCTACACCAGCATCTAGCCTGCATTTGCACATGTTTGTGCCTGGGGTTATTTTCCTCCCAAGGTCGTACCTTGTGATAAATCATCCTGTCTTAGGATGCCAGGCAGGTTTTGAGGGGGAGGAAGAGGCGGCCTCTTACAAAAAAAGCAGTCTCTTCTGTTCTCTTCAAGATCATCAGTTATGCTGGCATACAAATAGTCAGGACAGTTGTGAAAGCTGTATGAATCTTCTTCTTGATCTTCATGTTCTGTCTCTCTGCTGTCTTCTACATCATCTTTCTTTTCCTCACCCACCTCAGTTTCTTGTTGGCATCTTGAACTAATTCCATATTGATCTCCTGGGTTCTGCTTGGCTTTTAATGCTAAAGAATGCACTATTTCATTTAAAATTTGCCATCTGGAAACATTTCCTTTTTCAAGGATTCCACAGAAGCAACACAATTGCTAATAAAGCTTTTATGAAATGATACAGTAGGAAAGCTGTCAAATACATAGTGTCAGTAAACAGCTTTTTAAATATTTACCAAATCAACAGTGGAAGTTTTTATTGTATCTTGCTATTCTGATACACACCATCTTCGTGCATGTAGTGTTAAACTTCTCTAGAGCTGCTGTCAGCCTGAAATCATGCACACTTAACTTTGCTTCCATAATATACTTGGCTTTCAATGCAGCACAGTGCCACACTTAGTAAAACAAAGCTGTAGCTCACACAGCTATGTAACTTGTTTTTATACAAGTACTTATTTAAATCTCACTAAAATTAAATAAACATTGCCCTGGAAGACATGGCTGTACTCCTGCAGAAATGGAGATCTTCTGTCTTCAGTAGCCCCATGGACCACAGAATAGGAATATAGCATAAGGATGGGAAAAGATAACTATACAAAAGCACCCAGATTTGGATAGTCAGCCTTAGTAACATAAACAGTAAAGTCCGCCACCAAACTTACAGTAAATACAGAGCAAGCAATACCAATCCTTGATGCAGGTTTCCATTCTGATTTATCTTTTGGTGATGCCTTCACCACTGATTCAAATGGGAGGTTAGAGTAGAGTAGAGCTAACACAGTCAGCTGTTACAATCTGTGGTGTTCTTCCCTGGGCTCACCCTGAGATGTTCCCACAGCCATGACAGAGGCAGTGAAAACATACCAGGGCTGAAGCAACAAGTTTAAACTTAGCAAATAAGAAATATCCTTTTTATATAGAATGTGAGGCATTGTTAACAAGCAGATAAGCTAGAAACAGGATAAAGTTTATCTTTATAATCCATGATACCATAAAACTTATGCAAAATATGTCATCAGTAAATGCAAAAATACAGTTTCATTTGCAATCTTCAAGGGGAATTCATATGACCACACAGAATATTAACAAGCTTGTAATCAATCTATGCTTAGATATATGAACATCATGCTGCAAAATGTGCCTTCACACAGGTAGGTGTGGGCAGTGCCTCCCCTCTGAGAACTCAGCTCTTTTCTACATGGAGAGATCACAGACTTCCAAAATCCACTGGGAGAGGGGGTAGCTGCACTGAGGTCTGACTGATTGATGATTTTGTTACCATGACTGAATCCCTCACCTGCCTTCCCCCTTCTCTTAGGAAATGTGCGCTCCCTGGAAGCTGCAGTAATATGTGGAAATGGAAAGTAATGTGCCCCCTCTGTCCATAATCCCACTCATTTAATACAATGCATGCTTTGCTACTGATAAAGCAGTCTACCAACATGACTTACTCATGGCTGGTTGAGTTTCTGAGCCTAGCATAACCACGTAAGTGTCATCATCTTCTGCTTCCACCTTGCAATTGGTGAAATTATCTGCTGTACTGATCTAGAAAGAAAAACAAAGGAGAACATTTGTTTTGATCTCATCATCTCCTATCTTCACACCCTGCAGGCCTCACTGCAAACAGTTCCTGTACCCTTTTGGTTGGTAGTAAAAGCTGCATGTGCACTGAAAAACCAGAAAAGGGGCTGCAAAACATGGTAGTGGTTCTACCTCAGCGCCCCAGAGTGGCAAGGCACTGGGTTTTGTTCCCCTAGAAAGCTGTTAGTTCACACAGGTCTATTTTAAATCAGCCTGGTGAGGGTCAGAACACTTGGTTCTCTACTATGTCACCAATTTATTTCTTCAAGCAGAAGAGGAACAAACTTCTGCTCACCTGTAGCTAAGAGCAAACTTTGTAACATACATAGCTACAGACAGTCCTGTCGTCTTGAAATACACATCACACACTTGTCAACTGCTGATTTTCAGATCAAAAGGTACCTTTTTTCCAAGGAACTCAGCAGGCACTTCATTCCCATGTAAGGGTAATATTAAACACTCCTGCATAGGCACAAATGCCAGGTCTGGGAGTTCGAATACACCAGCCCCAAAGCAGGCAGGGAAACACCATATATCATCCAGTCTGCAAGATTAATTACAAGCAGATTAGTGGACAGTGAAGTCAAGAGGAAGAACTGAGACCCTTCTGTATGCACAGAAACTGATTCCTATGACTTCATGCCATACTCAACGTTTGTTCATAGTATCCTGCTGTCTCCTGGCACACAGCACCACTGTCTGAGGGACAGCGTTCACATTGTGTGACAGGGGAAAACATCTGGAGAAATGGTGGGGTTTTCTGGGGAACCAAGAACGCCTACTTCCCTGCTGCTCCTGTACACAGCCACCTCATGAATACCAGTCTTCAAGACAGTGCAGCCATCAGACATCTCCCTGACCCACTTTGCTGACTGCTTTAAGAAGGCGCCTGGCTTTCTACATATCTATACCTGCCTCCAACAAGAAAGTATTAATTTCTGTCTTCTATGCCCATATAATGTACACACGACAGAATCTTTTCTGCTTATACTTCATCATTTATCTGGTTCCTCTGTACCTCACAGACATAGGATACCTTTTAACAGCCTTGAAGTTACAGCTTTTCAGAATATTTATTTTCAAAAGATTTAGGCCTGCATGTGCTGAATGTAACTGCTCAGTTGAGGAAAAAAGGGTTTCATGAAAAGTCACGTATTTCTCTCAGAGCAGAAGATGTGTGCAGAAGAAATCAAGCATGCACAGCTCTAGATGCATTAAAGCTGTCCCCCTATTACAGCAGAGTACCACACCAGAGAAATTCTTTCAAGGAACTCACTTTTATCTTTGCAAACACAAAGTATGCATGGATAGACAGTTGGTAGAATGAGGTCAAAAGGGTAAATGGAGGAAACAACTGGCACCTTCTGATTTTCTTCATTGCCAAAGATATTTCTCAACTGAAGGAAATCTGGTGACTCACAGGAAAACAACAGAATAGATATGATTAATATGCACCTTTGAAACTTCAGTGTTTCAGAAGATTGAAGATCAGCCTGTCTTGCTAGCTAATAGTAGCTCCACAGATAATGCTGACTCTCCTAAGATTTCCTAGAATTCAGGATGCAATCCAGAAGTTTAGCCACTGACTACACTTCCTAAATGTCTCCTGGACCTCAGAGACACAGAAAAGCTGAGTAGATGGAAACAGTCTTTAACTAGCTATGTTCAGACTAGAAAAAAGATTCTGTATAATGCACAGATTATTAATGAAAGCCTCCTCTGACACTAAGAATCACGAAACCATGCAGCTGGAAACTGCAGTGTCTCCAAAGGCAGTGGAGAGTGTCCTTATTTAAGAATGCAAAGCAATGTAGCTGAATCAGAATAATGCTGTTACTGAGATAGCAAAACTTGCCATAATGTCCTGAACTAATGCCCACTGCTTTTAGGTTTAGAGTGTCTGGGCTGGGTCACATAATTCTAATGTAATAGCATACCTAGCATGATGTTTCTGCAGCAGAATTTAGGACGTAGTGTACAATATACATGCAGACCTGAACTTTAAAGTCTTTTGAGTTTGTTTGGCTGAATATGGTTCTTTGATGTACTCAGAAATTTCTTACAGATGTCAAGCCAGTTTCCAAAGGAAGAACTAACTTTACTAGAAACCACTCTTACATAACAAGGTACAAAAAAGAAGCTGCTATTGTGAGCACAGAACTCTAGTTCGTGAGTTAGCAATAAGATTTCCTTACCTCAAAAAGCAACAGTAATGTTGAAATGAATTGAAAGTCCTCTGAAAGTCTGATGATGTTTCAAGTCCCAAGATTAAATGCCACCTCTCAACATCAAAAGGTAGATACTTAATTTTCTTTCAGAAATTTTAAACTGTCTTTCAAAAAGGCTGAGTTTTTGAATAGCTTCAAAGCTGTCCCTTTTATACAAAGTCTGAACCAATTTACCTCAGTTATTTACTTAGGAATGCCATTATCAAAATTATTATAACATCTTGTTGGTATTTTTTTGCAATGCCCTTCTGAAAAGCCATCCTTCTTAAGGCATAGTTTGTAAAGATTTCCTCCTTCTTATACAAAGGATTTTCTTACCCATCAAAAACATTTCTCTCCAGGGAATCCTTCATCAAGAGGGAACCCTTCACCATGGTAAAGGCCATTACCATTGAAATTCGGTGCTTTGTACCTTCTTGTACAGCAAGGAGTGAAATGTGAAAGAATTCAAAGGAATCTAACCCAACAGAGATACTGTATTTAGTTACAGCAGAAGTGAGGAGCAGCTGGACATCAGCACTTCATTAAAAACAATAACTCACAGGGAAGTACATCAACTGCAGCTCACATAAGTCTTTATATATAAAATAAAAATGGATATACATATATATCCATACCTTATGTTCCCCAAAACAAAGTAGCACATAAGTCCTTACGGGAGATTCCTCAACAGCATTCAAACCGAGACAATGCTTAGGGTAATAATTCACTAATTCATGCAATTCTTACGTGATTGATTCCACTGTTTTCCCAATTGTCTCCATATTAGTTGTCATTTTCTTCCAGAAAATTGACCCCTAATAAGCTGCAATTCAATTGTGTGAATATACCTGAACAAACACAAGTCCATGGGACCTGATGAAATCATCCGTGGGTCCTGAAGGACCTGGCGAGTGAAGTTGCTAAGCCACTGGCCATCATATTTGAAAAATCACGGGAGTCAGGGGAAGTTCCCAATGACTGGAAAAAGGGAAATGTAACCCCCATTTTCAA
>JBAFWW010056537.1:0-15303 GCA_036873685.1 Agapornis canus
CCAGTTCCAACCCCCCTGCCATAAGCAGGGACACCTCACACTAAACCATGCCATGAAGAATAAAATACTACATACTAAATTGAGTTTTGATGCCAAGTGTAACAGTTGGCATCAAACTGTTCTCCTTACTATTGGAGTTCCATTTATGCTACTGGCTAACAGAATTCTACTTTTCCTTTCTTGCATAAAAATGCAGCAGAGGAAAACCTCTACCATGTATTTCTGCTAATACATTAGAATAGCAATTCTTAGCCCATCTACAGCCAAAATTTCTAAACTTGCTGCCTGACAATAACAATCATTTTGAACACTACAGCCACACTTTTGCATTTCCTTGATTACTGGAAGAATAAATATGACGTGTTCCCTACCTTTCTTTTAACTTCATTTAAAGAGAATAAGACTGATCTCAAAGAATAAGGTAGAAGTATTCTGAACGCCAGAAAAATATTTTAACACAAAAAACTGGTCAGGGTCTATGTTTAGGTCTTACAAGTCAAATGCATTTCACCAATATAAATATTAGAATCCCCCAATAAATAAGCTTATCAGGTGAAGCTCACTTTAAATCCAGGCCAACAGCCAAAGCACAGTCATTGCTTCTGTTAATTAAGGTCAGAGAATGGATAGCAGTTCCTCCACCCCATTTTCATAGTACGCTAACGTCACTAGGATGCCATAACGTACTAATTAATCTTCTGCTACATAAGGTACATACACCTGATCCAGCATGTCAATTCCTGTTTCACAGAATAAAAGAAATATACTTACTGCTTTAAAAAATTTCTCAGACAGCTGGCACTTGGACCCAAAACTTTTAGGCTGCAATGTCATGTTTTCCTTTGTCTGGGAATCAAATGACGGGTTTTCAATCAAGCAATTAACAAAAACCCATATATGATTCTTCACCTGTTGAAAACACGGAAACCCATTTATTCAGTGAAATTAACACATTCATCTTTTAAAATATTTTTATATAAAGTCACTTGCCTGAAATGGTTTCACTGAAACTCCAGCTTTATTCTTCTTTTTCACCACTTCTATCAGCTTGCCCACAACCTGATCCACCACATAATCAACATGCCTACCACCCTTGATGAGGAAAGAGAAAAAAATAAATAAATAAATAAACACAAAAGGGGTTGGGGGAACAAAATTTAATTTCATAATAGCTTTTACCTGCATTAACAAAGAACCTGCAGTCACAATTAAATTTGTTAAAGTCATGCAAATTCAGTTGCAGCATAAGAAAAAAAAAATTAAAGTTTCACTTTCATGTCATTCAGTCTTCATACAAGTGAGGATGACAGATGTTCCAAGGAACAGATTAAGCAGGAGACCTTCTATTCATGGTACAGTGGTGGACTTGGTAGACTTCAAACATAGATGCTTACAGCTTGTAACAAGATACAAAATCTTACAGAATGTGTCTGTTCTGAAAATTACTCTGTAGCACTGGGACAGTACCTGCAATACCACATGGCTGTCAAAAGCCATATTCCTAACAGGTACATAAATAACCTTGGACTGAAAACATCACACATTCTTTCATCAAATTAAAGTCTACCCATTTGGTCTAAAAAATATACATATATATACACACATATATATACATATAAATATCTTCAAGAGTTCACCCTCAGATATATAGCACCCATGCCTATCGCTTTCCAAAAGCTATCTCACCTTTTCTCAGCTGTACTTACAGAACTCTCTAAATACATGCAATTACCACTCTGTTAGCTTACACGAGAGCAATTTGTGCCTTAAATTTGACCCAAAACCAAACAGCCAACATCAAGATCCAGAAAACTCTGAAAGAACAGAGCAAGGTAACCTTAAGGAGATGAGTAGTTCTCCTTAAAACTCACTGGAGGCTAAACTAGCTCCAAATTCAGACCTAGATGTAGCAACAAGAGCTACATAAGAGCATGCAGTTAACCACAAACTGGCAAAACAACCCCTTAGAATACCACAGGGCAGTAACTTCCAGCTACATAATGAGGTTGCCACTTTTCTTGTTGCAAACAAAAACAGTCAGATGGACTCCCTTACAGTTAATGCCCAAATGCAGAAGAAAGGACATAAAAAAAAAGGCTTATAAGCAATTTCTTGCATCATCACAGTGCAAAATAAATCTAAAAAAGAGGGAAAGAATATATAGGATTTTCTTCCTCCATCACACTGTAACAGCTGAAACATTCACAGTGCCTGTCACATTTATTCTCTCTACCTTAAAGGATAACAAGCGGTTATCCTTGCTCAAGGCCTTTCCAACTAGGTATTTCAAGTAAAGCCATTACTGCAAGAAAACTTTTGGTGGAGGCAATGCATCCAGCAGCTCCTGATGAAGAAGTATTTATTTATGTACTTAAACTTTGGAAGTAGTTAAGTCAGAAAAGTTACCTGTTTGAAGCAATATTTAACTCATGCTTTGAAGGGGGCTGAAAACATAGATTATTTTCCATGTTTAAATAGTGGTTTTACTATGGGCGAAATTCAGTCTAAATAGGGAGGTACTAAGCATTTGAACACCTTCAGGAGGTCCCTCAAAGCTATGATCTTGGCTAGCTACAATTCTTGTTGGACTTAAACTTTAAACCAGCTTAAAGGAAAACAAACAAGCAAACAAACAAACAACAACAAAAAACCTGCTAGAAGACAAGTAAATTTGAGATTAAGTTGCTTACAAAATAAAAGTATTTCACACAAGCTTTGTGTAAAAGAAAAAAAGTCTACTATAGATCTAACTCCACCCTAGCAATGACTACTGAAAGAAACCTAATAATTGTGGGGTATATTCTACAATGCAGAAGTAATCTGAATCAGAACCAAAAGTAAAGACTAAAACAGCACAAACTTGCATGACAGATGAAACGCTCCAGATTAGGAAGAACAACTAACATTTGAAGGTACGTATCCTGTATTTTTTAATTCCATAGAACAATGACTACTGAAATTGCCTAAATCAATGGTGATAAGTATGCTTAAATATTTACAAGTCCCAGATGACAAAACTTCCCTTACGGGTAAAATAGTGGGTTTTCTTTCAAAAGATGTCAAAAATATGACTGGTCCTAAAAAGCCCTGGATACCTGAAAACTGTTTACATTTTTGATTATTCAAATGCCTTCATTTTTATAGACAAAAAGGTATCAATAACAATAAAATGTTTAATTCTAGTGGCTGCTATAGAAGGTTTGACTAGAACCTTTCTAATGACTTAAATTCTTGTAGCAAAGAATGGAGAGATGCAGGCACGTCCTATACAATTAAAACATACCTAATTCAACACTTATTTTACACAGAAGATCATCTTTGCTTATTATCAGCTAGTGCCTTACAAAAATATGGACTAAATAATGGCTCCTGTTCAGACCAATTTGCATTAGGATAGGCAAAATAAACACATCTACAGAGACATTCAACATTAGGGAATAAATAAAAAAAAAAAAATTAACTCCTTTAAAGCTATTTTAAAAAAAGAACAAAAAGGAAAAAAAAAAAAAAAAAGCTTTTCATGGGTATAAGGAAGTATAGGATGGATAAGAAATAAGAAAAGGAAAACAACAAAACCAAGAAAGAACAGCAGCCAAAAAGACAGAGGAAAAGACAGAACAAACAACAAACATGTACACCCCAAAAGCTAGGATTCTATGTTTTAAGGGAGAATATGCATTTCAGTAGGCTGAAGATGTAAAGTGACTGAATTGACAGAAGATAGAAGCTGTGTTCTCAACTTCATGTAGAAAGTAGAGTTGTAAAAAAACATAATAGAGGAGGTAAAAAACTGGCTTAAGCTGGTAAATATTATTAGTCATAACCAAAGTACTTGTACTTCAAAGAAACCATCTGTGGTTTCTATTAGTCTCTAGAGTCACCTGCTAAACAGCAACACAAACCGCTGGTGTGTTTTAGAAACACCACACGTAAGTATTTTTTCATGATGTTTCTCAAAAAAAAATAAAAATAAAAATAACACCCCCTCCCCCCCCAAAACCAAGAAAGCCACACACACCCCAAAATTAAAACACAGGTTTTATTCATGTGTCATATGGATGACAGAGTTTCAACATAGGGAGAGTTCAAGTGCAAGCTGAAACACTGACATCCTGCATCCTGCTACTTTAAAGAAAAATAAATTCATTTCAAAACTGCAAAGAAAAGCTACTACAGGAAAATATGAAATTACGTGTTTCGAAAACATCCCACGTTGAAATGGCAATTTTAAAATGCATTACTTTACTCATCACATTACTGAAAACTTATGGAAATATCTCAGTATATATTTGTATTTACAACTTTAGTGCCCCCTTTTTTTTTTTTTTGGGTAAAATTTTAGCACTCCAAATATTTTGCTAAAACTATCATCTGACATAGCAAAAAACAGCTACTTACCAGTAATTCTTCTTCTTAGAAGATAATAGTTATTACAACAGTTCCCCATTCCTGTGTCCATTCTTAGTGTGTAGCAACGAGTGAGGGATGTTCAGAGCTCAAAATTGGTAACCTTTCAACCATCTCACCAGTAGGTGGCACATTTACCCACTATAGAAGCATAAGAGCCTATAACTGCCCCAACTGTCAGTACATTTTAATTCGAGACAGAAAAAGAAAAGCACCCTCTAAATCTAGAGGGCTGTCAGTGATTATTATGACTACTGTATTATAAAAAAAACAATAAAACTGCAAAACCTTCTTTTCCCAGAAGGTAACCATTATGAATGAATCCCAGTCTGGCAAACTTCAGGATGCAGACATGTAATGAAACAGTAACAACTAAAATCTTTGAAACAAAGCTTAGACTGGCTCCTGTATCCATTCTATTGATATCATGAATAGCCAAAAGCCTCAATTAATTGTGAGGTAAGCCATATTTAAATTCTATGGCCAGATAAATGGTTCAAATTCAGAAGTCAATTATAAGTTTGAAGCTTTTATTTAATTATGCAAATAAAATCCTATTTTCTTTTGCATTTTTTACTATATTTTTTTCTTAACATAAATCTGAAAATGTCAAGCCGTAGAATTTCTTGCTGAACTCCAGCAAATTTTAACAGGTTGGTACGTTCCCTCTACCCAAGTCTACAATCTGACACTGCATCTGTACTAGTTAAGTATTTCTGTTAAATTATTGATAGTATTACAGTTAGCAGTGCAACCATATTAAAAAATATCATTAGATTACATTAATAACTGCAGTTTCTACTATAATTTCTACTACAGCTACTATTTGAAAATCAGAACTTAAGAAGACCATGTGTAATCAGTTTATATACAAGCCTCAATAAAGGTTATCTGCACAAATGTAATAGCTACAAATACTCATTCAAATGCTGTCTCAGAGCCTGAAGTCAAAATCTGTGGTGGTCTAGTGTAGCAAAATCGTGAATAAATGGGGACCTGACCAAGGTAGCAAATTTATAGGAACAAAAGAAGGAAGCTGTGCCTCAACATACTGCCTGATCTTCTGTACACCCCGCAAAAAAATAAATAAATAAATAAATAAAAAATCCCCCATCGACCTAAAAAAACTTGTTTGTAATTTTAAGCAAGTTTAAAAAAAGGTGGAAGGGAAGTTACGACTGGGTGAAATTTATCCAGAAACAGAAATGAAAAGCTTTCAGCAAACAGTGATAAATAACCAAAAGATAGCTGAAATGAGCTCCTCACCTGTTAGCAGTTAAGGGGACAGGCAGTTGACGCAGTTAGTTACTAGCCATTATGTCTCATCAGTGGGTAGTTGCACATCAATTGCTGGTGAGGTGGTTCACCGGCCCGAACATTCCACATCCAGTCACACACATAAGGCATGGATCGGAAGAGTGGGAAAAACTAGAAATTACAACACTTACCTTTGAAGAATACACAGTACTTTTTCTATGAATTTTCTTAAAGAATATATAACAATGTATGTGTAACTGCATGATGGGTGAAAATTGATCCAAGAGTCAAATTCAAAATCTTTTGAGTAAATGTATGCAACATATTTAACTTAGGAGGCAGTTAGTATTCATTTTTTTCAAATACATTTTCTGAACCTCAAATCAAACATTATTTTCTCTACCATGCCAGCTTCCTCATAAATGTACTGTATTCATCTTTAATGTCATGCTATTTTTCCTCTTCATGTTGCATAAAGAGGCCTGAATTAAAACTGAGTTTTAACCTTTCAACTACCAGATATGTTTGTGAGCCTTAGTTTTGATGAGCATCAGAAAAGCATTTAATTAAAATGCACTGAAGACTGGAAAATCACACGGGAAGAAATTCTGTAGTAAAAATTATATACCACCAAAACAGTCTCACCAATGACTAAAATTGCTTGACTGTTGTTAGATCATTCATGCAGTGCAATTTATGAAAAGCAGAAATTACAAAGACTCTCTTGCACCATGGCAAATGCCAGATCCCTAAACCTGGACCACACCAAATGGGCACGAGTTACACTAGTTGATTTCAGGAGAATGCCTTGTGCCTGACCCTGCCATCAATTTGAGAAGCACTAAGATTGCTTTAGAATGCTGAGCATATTGCTGCTTTATCATAACTGAAGATTTGCTATGATATCATATCACTACTATTATAGTTGTTAATAAGTACAGAGAACACCTAGATACCTTTGTACAGAAAAACAAATAAAAGACAACAAAACTCAACATTTCAGGCCAGTTTTATACATCATAAAGTAATCAGTGGGTAGTCATTTTTCAAAAACATCAAAAGCCGGTTTTGCCCCACACTTGCTAGTACTAGCTTTAAAGGGGTTTGCGCTTTTTTTTTTTACCTTAATTTCAAAATTATTTTACTACAAGGAGTTAAAAATTAAGTAATAAAATAGTTCTGATTTTTATGTTTAATCAATACCATGTATGCTCACATAAGATATCAGTATTACTGGTAATGAATCCTAGTGTTTTAAAAACTAGTGCATATTCAGAAGCACTGCTATGAATGTATTTTGATTGCATCCAATTGCTCTGCCAGATCTCATGAAAAGGCTTATGTCATGTATTTATTTTTAGTAACCCTGATTTGGCTTCTTATCAAATGCCTGAGCAGGCATAACATTAGCACACATTTTTATCATTTACATTTTTTATCATTAAATATAACTACTCACCTTTGTGGTAGCTATGCTATTTACAAAGCTGATTTGCTGAAAGCCTTTTTCACTTAGAGTGAGGCACACATCCCATCGTTCATTCACAACTTCGTGAATAACTTTGAGCGCAACTCCGGTTTCATCAAGCTTGTCTTTTACGTAAAGGTCTACGTAACTGCGAAACCCATTTACCTATCAGTAACACAGATAACAATTACTATTCTTTGTATCAAATACTCAGTACACTTTAAATATTTTAATTGAGGCTCTTACAGGTAATTTCTTCCCGTTCAACATGACCTTGACTCCTTTGCATGACCCAGCTAAATCATATGCTCTTCTTGTCATGATTGCAACAATATCTTTATCAAGCTTTTCCATTTTAAATTTAGCTAGATCTGGCTGGAATGTAATGCATGTGTAGTCATCACCATCAAAATGCTTAATCTTGGGTTCAGAGGTCTTCATCATATTGTTCATCCAAGTCTTTGGAAACAAAACATTTTAGATGTTAGTTAACAATACATGTTAAAAACTTCCTGCTTCATTTTCCAATTCCAATTTCTAGGATTACAACAGGTACACAACAAAGTTCACAGACTTCTTTTAGATGTTTCCTCTCATTAAACGCTAGGCATAAAATTAATTGCTTTACTAAGACTTGCATATCAGTGACAGCACATTTTTGATTTCTGTAAATATGCAGGTATCATTACATTGATGGACATGGTTCTAATGCAAATAGGGCTCACTGATTAAAGTAGATACAGTCCTTACTGCCCATCAGTTTAATGCTTTCAATCTACTACACACTTCTGCAGAGAGGTTTATTAGTCCCTGTGCAGACTCAGGAGTCTCTGAGATAGAATCTTTGTAGCTGTACAACATACCAAAGTACGCTTCTTGACAAACCAACTTGGCTCAGACTTGAGCTGGGATGCTTGGTGTTCCCCGTTTTAGAACATGGGAATGTTTCTAAAACCAAGCAGAATACCTACTCACAGCATATACCAAAATTCAGTTGCATTAAACTTTCAACATTTTTGAGAATGCTGGAAAACGTGGCACTTCATGTCATAAAGCATGTAATTTTCAAAAAGTACCTTCAAACCAGTATTAATTTGCTTTTTGGCAGTTAGCAGAAAATAAACCCATTGAAATGTATTGTTTATAAAGTGACATGATAGCATAACCAGAAGTTAATTTCTCCTCCAGAAGAAGAGAAGGAAGCCACCACCTGGGAAAGACTCCAAAGCCAGAAGAACTTTAATATCGGATACCAAAACTTCTTCAAACCTTCAGGAAGGTGGCTATATGCAGTAGATCAGATTACGTGCAATCCTTGGTCTGTAAGCTAACAATTCTTACAATGAGGAATGAGTTCACATGGGGAGGGAGCAGAGTGTGCACTTACGTCCATCTAGGCTAATGAAACTCATGACAAACACTGGAGAATTTTTCTTAACACTACACATGTTTGTATAGATAAGTAGAATTTTAGACAAATTATATAATAGCAATTATTAAATGCGTCGATTATATTCCTTTTTACATGTACATAAATATACTTTTAGTTTTAACAGAATTTCTCAGTTTTAGTCACCTAACACCCCAAGAAAAACATTATTAAAAAAAAAATATCTAAGATACAGAAGTGTTGTTTTTACTGACTGAACTAATCAAGCCTGCAAACTTCACCTATTCATCTGAATGTTATGTTTCATTCCATAAAATATTAATGAAATATAGAAAATATGTTAAAATTTAAATTTATAATTACAGCAAAGGAAAAAAAATGTTGAGATCATTTCTATACCTGCTTAAAGCTGTGTTTGTATTCCTTGCAAGCAGTTTCAACTGTAAACTTTGTACTAAATATATTACAAAGTTTTGCACCATAACCATTGCGCCCACCTGAAAAAGCAACACATAGTAAGTTTTTTACAGCAGAACCATATTTTGTGAGATACAAGAATATGCCAATAAAGTAATATGCTCTTGGGCTATATGTCAATACAGCTATCAAAGGATGCCAGAAATGGAGTTTCACACTATTTCCAATCTGGTGCAACTGCTTCTGCCTCAAAATGAGCAGTTTCCTCCTCCCTCCAAGGCCAGGATGCTCCCACTGCTTCCCTTATATTGATCTACCAGTTGCTTGGTGAAAGGCAAGTGACTTCAATAGCCTGATCCAGCTATAAACTAGGTCATGATCAGATCCAAATCACTCTGCATCATACTGGGCAAAATATACGGGGTTGGACAGAATGGAACTTTCACATCCATGATCTAAATTAGGGTTACTTTACGATTAGTAAATAATTAGTAAATGATAAATTGTACCTTAATTTTATATTAGATTAATTTTTTTCCCTTCATTTCAAGAATATGAGAGTTTAAATGCTTGTATGCAAAATTCTCTGTAAATACTGGTATTAAAAACATTTTACTTTAACATAGAGCTATAAAATGGTGACTAAGCAATCACCTCTTACAGGAAGACAAAAACTAAGATGTATACTGAAAAGCAAACACCTGAAAGCTTAATTGACTAAAACAAGGCATGCTAAACCATCTTACCTGTAACTTTTTTCTCATCATCATCGTAGTTACTGGATGTTAACAGCTGCCCAAAGATTAAAGCAGGTACATATACTTTTTCTACTTTGTGTTCTACAACTGGTATACCCTTCCCATTATTCCATATGCTGATAATGTTTGATTCCCTATAAAATAGTGAAGGCATTAAGCCAATTAATGAAATCTTGAAAACAGATTCCCGCATACGTTTTACCTGTTTAAATAATTACAGAAAATACTATAAAAGACCACATTCTTACCATGTTTATTCACAGCTCTATCAATTTTCAAACAAACAAAAAAACCCACAACACATCTATTTATATCTTAGAAAAAGAAGCATAATCGTTCAATAACACAACAGTATTTTATATAGTAGTAATAACTCCCCAAAACCTGTTTGAAGAGCTTTCACTATCAACATGATCTGCAACAGAATCCTGATGTTTAGTGACAGGATTATAATTCAGTTAGAGAAGTGGCTTTGCACGTTTCATTGAAGTCCACGCAGACACAGACAAGTTACCATCTGTTTAAAACCATTAATTGCCAGTTATGATAAACATTGTAATTTATTTTATGCATTGGTGCCAAAATCCATCAACATCTGGCATTGTTAATACTTGGAGCTCTCACACAGAATTTTCAGTGTAGAGTATCAGGACAGGTCAGGCAGATTTATACTACCATTTCCCTCCCACTCCATGATAAAAGCAATTTTGTCTACAGAAACTGATAATGCATAGAAAAACTGAAGAAAAGTTACTTCTAGGCATATTTATCCTAAAGATCAGGTGTGAAAGTTAAGTGTCTAAAACATTTATTGTTCAGTTACATGTCACTGAAAAGGTTCTACTAAAAGAACCCAATCAACATCTATTTAACCTGGAACTTTTCATCAAGAAATACTTTAAATATTCTATACTGAAAACCAATGGTAATGACATATATGCAATCAGCAGTTTCACTGTGATATCGCTAATTCAAACATAACCTTATCCTAATGGTAAAGGAGTTAACATGGAAGTTCAAGAGGTGCAAAATTATGTTACAAAACCTCATGATTCTTGATTCATGATTGTTGAGTAACTGGGCTGGTTATAATTATATACTTTCAAGCTTTCATCTCATAACAAATTTTATGATCTTCTGGTTTTAAGTTTCATTGAATCAAACATTAATGAGTGATTTAGGAAAGTAAATTAAATTATTACAAATTTAGATTTGTAGTACTTACTGTTAACCACTTTTCATATTAAAATAGGAAGGTAAGGGAAATTATTCCAAAAATATTATTTTGTTTTTTAAAAAAATTGCTAACAAATTTATTCAGTAAAATTATTTGTACACATCCAAACTACAATAGCACTGGCAGGGAAGTAAGTGAAAATATGCTTTTACTTACGGATCAATGGATATTTTAATACAAGTCATATTCTTGTCCCTCTGCTTATTGTCTGCAGCATTTACTGTGAAAAAAAGTAGCACAAGTTAACACTTTGTAGGAGCAATAATTAACTACTTGAACTGTAAAACTGGTTGTATACATATTCCATCACAAGTTATAACGGTCCAGGTATTTCTTAATCTGCTGTCTTTGTATATTCTGTATCTTACTACTGAATTCTATAAATTCATTGTCTGGAAGAAGATTCTCTGCAACCTTCTTGTAATTACCATTTCTAGCAGTTAGACTGCCTTACAAATAAATACAGAAATGTATTTTGTGAGCCTGTTCTCATAACTCTTCTTAAGACACTGAGTATTTAATTCTTCTCTTGTACTTGTTTGGATATTCATTTCACATATTATGCTATGTATATTAAAAACACTCGAAAATTATATTCATCACCAGATCAGTTTATGTATCCTTTTGTCACTGAAACACAATCCTGAAGAAGTCACATCCATTAAGGAGTGTTTTGACTGGAGCAAAATTTTTTTCTCTGAAGAGCCTGTGAGATTTACAACTAACATTTGTCAGTTCCTAAACAGCTTACACAGTTTTGGGTAAAAAAAAAAGATAACTGGAAATTAATATTTGATCAGAATTGAACTGCACTCCAATGTATAATAACTACAAACAACAGAAATCAGAAATGCAGAAATGGTCATTAACCATGAAAACACATTACAATCATTTTCAGCATTTGCTTCAACAACCATAAAACAGATCCAAATCAAATGCAAAGCCAAAGGAGAATATCTTAATAGATTATAAGGATCTCAGCATAAAATCAGCTATTTCAAGGTGCTTTTGCTAAAATCATTAAGAGCAGTTTCATTCAAAAGCACGCAGAGCTACAGTCTCCAGTTTTCATCATGTTATTACACTGGCCCTGAATTCTCTCAAACCACACTCTATCCAACACTTATCAGTGCTACATAAAGAAGCAATAAGCCATCCAGTACTAAGATAATGATATGATAATGATCTGCCTTTTGAGTGGGACAAGATGAAAGTGGACTCCCTCCTATGAATAGCCTGTGCCATCTATGAGACAGCACTCAAAAAAAGAAATTACAAAATATTATTTATTCCCATATTTTTCAAATATGGTACTGAGCAAATAATAAAGAAAACCATTCCTCTCCACCTGGTAAAGATAGAGACTTTATTGCCTCTGAGACAGCAATGCTGTAAAGCATAGTTCTGGAGGTATGGAGAAGTTTTGAATTCAGTGAAAGTCATGACAAAATTTCCATTGACCTCAGTAGACTGTTACTTAGTTTACAATGTAACCCCCTCCAGGTCACAAAAAGTCACTTCGGTAAAACTGATTAGCCCAAGATTTCATTGGTAAATTAACCCAAAATATCAGTTCAGCAGACAGCACATTATTCAGCTGTTGCACATCTCTAACGCTGGTTAGTCTTCAGCATGCCTGTCACCGACAGAGTATCATAAACTAGCAAGTCACAGTGACTCTTGGAATTAGGATAGAATTTTCTAAAAATCACTCGTTTGTGCCTGAGTCACCATGGCTTAAATGGCAGGACAATACTTATTCATTTTAAAACTGTGAGAAGTCCAGGAATCCATCTAAGAACCACCATCACCACCACTATCATGCTGTACAGGAGAAGCTAGTTTTAATGATTCATGAAATGATCAAAGTTAACTTACAACTTTGAGTTATCTTCTTTAAGAAGAATAATCGTCTTTCAAATTCTACTTAAAACTGTAGTCCTAATTAAATTCACAGACTGAAATTCTTTTAACAAAGCTGATCATAAAGAATGACACAGTTTGGACATTAAGTAACAACTACTTACACTTTTTTACAAGTTCAACTGAAAACTCTACTCTCTTTAAACTGTACTACAGTGCTGGAAAGCACTAATATTTTCATTCGCTGCAGTTTAATGGGACTCTAAGTATGTGATTTAAACTTAGATATGAATTAATGTACTTTGAGAGAACTCAGAAAAGTATGTACTCTATAAAGCTAAAGCAATATTATTGTTAAAAATACTTACCAAGGATTTCATCAAAGATCTTGTACAAGCCTGGAACAAAGGTAACTTCTCTGCAATTCATTCCTACATCTTCATCATAAACCCACATTAACTACATGGAAAAAGAAATAAAATAAAAATATTTACTGTCTTGGTAAGCCAGTCTATGACTCTCTAAGATCTATTTACCTCAGGAACTTTACTCCTCCCATCTGACTGCTGCTGTCATATGAGACAAAAGCAGCAGCAGCAGAAGTTTGGCAAAAATTACAACTGTACCCTCAAAGACTTCAATAACAAAAATCCATTCTCTTCTGATTAGTGGGGAACTCCAAGTATAGACAGTGAAGTTCAAAGCAATTTGTAACTTCACAAAAACAGCTGAAAAAATGTGCCAAGAAGAGACTTAAATTCATTGTTCTCTACTTAAACAGACCAAAGCATTTTTGGATCTTGAGCAAACGTTACTTACAAATATACGTGGGCATGTGTGTATAGGCATGTTTGTAAACACATATATACACACACACATAACTACACGTTTACACTGAACTATAACATTTTTCTGAGCATATTTTTTCAAATGGACCAAGCACTGCTATAAAGTTTTCTTGTGCTCCCTTCTTGCACATACATATATAAACATGACCACAGTTCCTAGCATGATAATTCAAAATACTCAAAAAAGTAGAGTTGTGCCTATTTGTTAACCAGAATAGTCATTTCATCATCAAAACAGCAATAACCATTAAGACTAAACTTAGTGACGCTTACCTGAGTTAATGGTTCAACTGACCCAATGTAAGTATCTGGACGCAGGAGGATGTGCTCAAGCTGAGTCTTTTTCTGATAAACTCTCTCAACAGACATCTTCTTTGAGGAATCATTTTTATTAATGCTCTCCGAGTCTTCCTTTTTTGAAGCATTGATCTGATTATCAAATAATGTCTAAAAAAAAAAAGACACCACAACCTCATTCATTCGATGTCACTCTCAAGATACAGAAGCAAAACCTGATATATTTAAATTACAATCAAAACTTGACATGTAATTTAAACGTATTTAATCCTAATACATGTCAATTTATTAAGACCCAGATATCTTATCAACAGAAAAAATTTAATAGATTATAAGAAAGTTTCTTAACAAATAGCACCATATTCAAACTTTAGTGATCTAGTAAGCATGATAAACCAAAATAAGTAAACAAAAGACACCCACTTCCTCACATTAAATATTTATAACATCCATTTTATGCTTAAGCATTTTAATCCAAACCACTAAATACTGTCCTGAATAATAACAGTAAAATTACTCTCTTACATTTTAGCTTGGACAATTCATTCAGCATCCAGAATAAGACTGGAGAAAGAATCCAGGGCACCTGACCAGAGTTGGAACACCACCACTAATGACTTTTCCTCTGGAGCACATCACATCTCCCACCGTACAAAGAAGTTGCAAAATCACATGCATGTGTGATTAAAGTGTTTTGGTGTCCAAGTTAATTTAGCTTGTACATTATCATTTGGTCTTATACTGCAATAACCATTAACATCATCCTAAAAAGATTAGCTATGGATCTGCTAAGCAAAGCAGAGAAGGAACAGGAATTTTAAATCAGATACATTAAACTGATATAAGGAAAATGAAGAAATAAAAACAATACAAAAGAAGCACTGCCAATAGTTGCAACATACATTTTATTTCATTGAAGTAGTTGTGTGAATTATACCCAGCTTTCAAATGAGTTTCACTGCATGTGTATAAAAATATTTTATGTCTTTCTTACCTTACTTTATGATCATCTTTGACATCATACCTCATAGAAGTCACCTTTAGTTCACTTATTGGCTCCACAGCACTGTCAGTACTGTTTTACCATATTCACTTGTTCTAAAGGGACCGGTGATTAGCAGAAAAAGAGAATACTTGTTGGATGAAGTGTTGAAAGATAGGAAGAGAGAAAATAAGAGCTCATAGAATGGTTATGGTTGGAAAGCACTTTAAGATAATATAGTTCTAACCCCTCTGCCTCAATCTTGACCATGTCTCCCAAGGCTCTGTCCAACCTGGCCTTGAACACTGCCAGGGATGGAGCATCCACAACCTCCCTGGCCAACCCATTCCAGTGCCTCACCACCCTCACAGGAAAGAAT
>JBAFWW010056543.1:0-10694 GCA_036873685.1 Agapornis canus
AATACCTCTTTGGCTAGCTTGGGTCAGGTGTCCTGTCTCTGCTTCCTCCCAGCTTTCCCTCCTACCTGGCAGAGCATGAGGCTCAGGAAGTCCTTGGTCAGAATAAACACTACTTAGCGACAACTGAAAACACTGGTGTTATCAGCTATGTTCCCAGGCAAAAAGTCACAACATAAAACTGTGTCAGCTGCTAAGGAGAAAAAATTGACTGCTACTGCTAAACCCAGGACAGTAACACATAGGTTTGGTTTGAGTTTTACGAGACAGTAGGCACCCCACTTTCCCCAGAAGCCAGGGCTTTCTTACTCTTCTGTGTTACCTGGCAATGAGGAAGTTAAGCTTGGAAATCTTGAGTTTGGAATTGCAAACAGCAGGGAAAACCTGTGCTTCCTTGCAAGCTCACAGACCTTGAGGAGAGCTGGGCAGCTAACAGATGAACCAGCTGGATCACCAGAAGTGTAACATCTAACTTTGGAAAGGCTAGGAAGGCAGAAGTTATTCTGAAAAGCCTAGCAAAGCAGAAGGTACCTTTGTACTTCAAGGAACTTGGTTCATTGGAATACTAAAAATCACACCTCTTGAGGTAAGAGACCCTTATGGAACATGTGTAGTGAACTAATATATACCATGTCTGTAAACAAGAGACAAGAGAACCTAGAAGACTGTAGATACAGACTCTTACCTATATGGAAAACACCATCACAGTTTGAAATGTGTAAAAATGGCAGAGTGAGGGTGTGCTGGCTTTGTGCAGTTACTGCCTAGCACCCATCTCTGTGCAGACATGAAACTACAGAATCACTAGGGTTGGAAGGGACCTCTGGAGATCACTTAGTCCAACCCCCATGCCAAGGCAAGGTCATCTAGAGCAGCTTACACTGGAACATGTAATACCTCAACTCTGTGTTAATTGTCTCTCTGCACACCAGGTGAAAAACGTGATTTTGGGACAACACAAGCATACAACAGCTGACATCTAAACTGTCCTAATGTTTTCCAGACTTCAGAAAACAAGTCGAAACCCTCTGCCAATTCTACTTCTCTAGTTGTATCTCCTCCCACCCATTTTGCCAATTATTTGCAAATAGTGAACCTCACAGAAATATTAGTATATGTTTAATTTTGCTCCCACTATTGTGACTCTGTTCTGAAAAAGCCTCACTTTATTTTCCCAACTAGCCGGAGCAGCCTGAGGACAGGCAAAGGCACACAGATGCAACACCTTACTAGCATGCAAAATTCAGCATCAGGAGTAGTTATTTCAGTTTATTTTGCTCAGACAAAAACAGAACTGTAAAATGATTGGTACATTTTATTTAGCAACATACGAGAAAGAATATAAACTGCCACATGTTAAACTTGCCATAAAATAGCTAGAGAATCACCCCACTCCCTCCCCCAAAATTATGTATCCAAAGTGGTGCTTTTCTGTTTAAAATTTTTACCAGAGAGTTTGTGGCACACCAGTTTATACTGCTGCTTTTTGATAATCTGTATGGTATGACAGTCACAAAGTGTTCCAGGTTTTACTCTGTAGTAACTGTAACTTCCTAAACATTATGAGTTCCCCAACATGTGTGTTCCACTTAAATGCACAGCACCCAAAGTAGATGGATAGTATGGAACTATAGAGTCAGGATTCAAGTCCACTCAAGACAACTGTATCGGGAGGTCACAACTCAGTATGCAATATGGACAACGTGAAATACAGCATGTAAGCTAAACATGCAGAGCACCCTTTTCATCGCTAGGTGTCGATGCTCTGGGTTCCCCCCCAACTTACACTTCAGCCCAAAGGAGATTAATGCTAGCATCACTGACCAAACCCAAATCACAGTTATAATTAATGAATGCAGACATGGTTGCCTTCATGCTAGCAGTATATCAGCTCTCAGTCACTACCATCTTTAAAGTGTGTTTTTATAAGCCCTTAAGGCATGTAAAATAGTATGTGCTTAGAGTAAAATAAGTGCCATAATTTACCTCTAAAAGCAAAGTATCTCTTCACCCTCATTTGTTGTGGCCTTACTTTTCGCTCTCTCCCCATATCCCTTTATCACTGGAGCAGATTGAAATGAGTTTTGATCACTTCCACGCTGCATTCATTTTCAGCCCCTCCTTCATCCTGACACTAAAATCTTTAGGAAATGGATGCAGGAACATGAAAAAAGTCAACCAAATTTAGGACTCTAATGGAGAACATAGAGGACCTCACTTTTATTTCAAAGTGGCATAAACTCACCTATTGGAAAATCCCACATCATGGCTATCTGATAATAATTTCTTTCAGAGACTGTTTAATTTCAGTTCTTGCCACTCATCTTACAGATCACAAGACTTTTTGCAATAGTTCTTTCCAAAGGATTCCAAAGATAAGGCTGAAGGTGTATTGAGGAAAAAAAAATAAATTTAATCAATACATTTTTACAAAATAATCCTGACAGACCCTCATCAAGATAAGCATTTTACTAATTCCTGGTTTTACATATATGGAACTGAAGCACAGAGAAGTGAGTTCCCTGTTGTCTTAGTAAATCCGTGACACAGGAAAAACTGGCTTTAGTTCCTGCCTTTCAACCTGCTGATCAGCTCACTGGACCTGGCTGCCTCAAGCAAAAGCAAAACAAAGTGTTTTGTTTGTTTTTATTAAGAAAACAGTCACTGAGATGGCAGTACACTTTTTCCTAAAAATTCAGGGTCTTTTCTAAGTGGAAGCCATTTCTCAAAAGTCCTGGTTGAATACCAGGTTTTGAGCTGGATTTTTTCTGTTAAGCCATGAAGTGTAAAAAACTCAAGCCATGACAACTTGTCCACATTCTTATGTGCCATCAACCACAAGGCCTGCTTTTTGCTACAGCCATTTGCTTCTTCACTTCACTGAGTGTGAGCAGTAAACCTAGACAAGTCTCTAGCTCCTCCTTCTTAGGCCAAACTATTAATATAATTGAGGATTTCCAAAAGCAATACAAATACTTAAAGTTTAACCTACAAAGTGTCAAAACCCATGACTATACACAGAACAGTTTTATTAGTATCAGGAATTAAAGAATTTTAAAAATAAACCAAAATGATGTAGCTGGAATACACATTGGCACCCTTTCAAGACTATGTAGGATCTCGTTTCTCAACCTGCAAATACGAGCATCCCTTAGGGACTAGAGACTTAACACCTCTCTTTTCCTGAGCCTTAGGCCATGCTGCAATTTAGCAATTTGACTGTCAGGAGCAAGATAACCATTATGCATGGGCACCATGCAGTATGTCCAACAGAAGGTCAATATGGTAAAATGCATTTCCAATGTAGGACATGACTGTAGCAGCATACAGGCCCCAAGTCTCCAGAACTGCCTAGAGAGTATTCTAGGGAATACTAGAATAAACAGTATTTCTGAAGAGACTTTGCAGTGTGTGTCTGTTAACCTCCAGCTTTCTCCTGCTCTGGAGTTAATGCCTCACAAATAAAGTATTTTTACCTTTATATAGTGTCAGACAAATGCAGTTATTTCTTTTTCCCATCATTAAGCCTATCCTCAGATGAAATGACTATTTTAAAGTCTGAATCAGACACCTAAATGTAACTTAGTTATCAGCTTACAGTAGGGAAGTCAAGTGTAGTTTAGAACTGACAGCTCAAAATAAATTCAGGGGATGATTCCTTTCTTTCCTTGTGGATGGCTTCTCAATAAAAAAAAAAATGCCAATTTTAAGACTCCTGTAGTCTCAGTATCTGAAGAAGCAGTAATAAAATCTTCATAGAAGTGTCTGTGGTGGAGGGTCCAGGCAATACTGCCTACCACCCAGTGAGTTAAACAGAACTCAGACTCTTAAGTTGTGAGTCTTTCTCCAATACTGCTGAAAATGATAACTCACCACCAGTCTATCATTAACTCCAGA
This sequence comes from Agapornis canus, assembly GCA_036873685.1. Taxonomy (NCBI): domain Eukaryota; kingdom Metazoa; phylum Chordata; class Aves; order Psittaciformes; family Psittacidae; genus Agapornis; species Agapornis canus. Next base: position 3,895 of record JBAFWW010056543.1, read on the forward strand.
TACAGGTTAAAAAAAACCCAACAACAAACAAACAAAAAACACCATTAGCAAAACCTGCTTGAAATGTTTTCTCTCAGGGCTATACAAAATTAGCCGAATTCTTTATTCCACTAGTAGTGAAACTGCCCCCCATGGCAATGGTTACATGATTATGTTACCTCCAGTTTATTTCAAGTCCATATAAAGTCACATTTATTTAGACTTAACACACGTGGTTTCCAGTGATGCTTCTGGTTTAGACTCCATCTTCTCTGGGAATTCTAGTTTTTCACAGATTGTTTCCTTTATAGGTAGATACTGAGAGATCTCATTAGGTTCCGTGAACAGGGAAGGTGGAACATGCTAAGAAGCAAAAATTGTATATGAAACAAGTGAGTGAAAGGAAGGGGAAGGAACAAAAAAAAAAATTAAAGGTATTCCAAACCCAAACTTTACAGAAAATCTATAATCTACCTGTTTTAAACATCTGAAGTCAGACATAATTATTATTATATGTACTTCACATGTACATACAGTCTGTTACTCCTTGTGTACGTCAGTATGCTAAGGAAAGGTATTTAATGCTTTTAAGCAGCAGATCATAAAACACAAGAGACACTAATGAACAGCTGCAATATTTTTTTAAAAAATAAACTTATCATTTGCACATAACACAGTCTTTTCTGAGGTTCTTGTTCTAGATGAGACTAGGATGCCCACAAGGGATCCCATGTTTAATGTCTTCTAGCCATTGTAATATATTAACTGGAGTTGCTCAGATTTAGCTACTAATAATTGATACGCCTCTACATGCACCATATTTTATGAAGTCAGACATTTATATGAAATACTAAAACTCACTGAATTTTAATTTCATTTGAAGAAATTACGGGGTTTCCCAAGTTGATCGATATCTTTCTCTGGAGATTCCTGTTGACAACTTCACCAGATGCAAGACATTTGATGGAAAAAACCCACCAAACCCAAACAAAATCCAACCCAAAAAAACAACCAAACTTTCTAACAACATACTTTAAGAAGTGTATTCAGAGCTACTCAAATGCAACCTGTATTTTGGCTACTCCTAACATGCAAGGAATCATACTGCTGTTTTAACTGTTTCAAACCTAAGTGAAGCAGGAATCTGTCTTACACTACCTATGCAAGATGATCTAGGGAACAGGAAAGCTGGATGTATTTCCTCTCAAATACAACACACAGGGAAAACTATTTAACAGCCCAGATGATATTTTTTAAATATGAGGTGAAGTAAACCCTGCTTCACTGATTTATATAACAAACCCCACACAACTATCAAAAAGCTCATGTCTGAATATAGTCCTGATTATAGGGATCACATATTAAGAAATGATAAAGTGCCACCTTCCACAAAAAGGAAACCATTTTGCAAAAACATTCCTTCAGAAGGTTAGTAACACATTAGTTACTTTTTTATACAGGTAAAGGAAAAACACCCTAAGAAAAGGAGAAGGAAAGTAACAAGAATACCCAGGATCAAGCCTTGGGTCAGGAATAAAAATCAACAGCTGTAACTCCAAACGTGCCACGAATTATCTGAGCCATTACTGGAGTTTTAAGGTGGGCTAGAAAAACTGAATGTGTCTATTACCAAACAGATCTTAACCCCTAACACTACTTGCAAGCATACAACTAGCCCTGAAATTTAGCACTATGGGACATGGACTACCAAATTTTGTGGCTGAACAGGTCTATGAAAAAATAAAAGAAATATTTTAATTCAGAAGTAGGAAAGATAACTCACTCCTGTATCGTCATATGATCTGAGCATTTACAAATGCACATCTGCCCTGAAATCACCAAAATAAGTGTTGTGTAAGCAGAAAGGGGTTTTCTCTATCAATTCCACACCTAGAAATCAGTTGACGTACACAGTATTTTTATGCTGACTGTAAAAACAATTTCAAAAAGCAAACAAAGGAAAAAACCAACAGAAAACAAACCAGCCAAAAACCATGTGAAAAAATGCAGTACCTTCAAACTTGATATTTTGCTTTCTCTGGAGGTATACTCTCGCAACATGTATGCCTTGTCAGCCTAAGGAAAAAAATAAGAAAAAAAGAAAAGGCAAAATTACAGAATTATCACCTATCAGTGCAAAAAGAGCATTTTAAATACACTGAATTTTGTAAGCTTTTGAATTCTGTTGACCACAGATTGCCACCTGGGAGCAGAAACGGACATTCAAACTCATAAAGACAGAGAAAGATATTCAGCAATGTTTTCTTTCCCAAAAATAACCCTTGTGCATACATTCAGGAAAAAAAAAATTGTGACTATATATGCTTGTTAACCTTTACTCAATTAGAACTCCTACACTAGTACAAATACAGCTAGAGAGAATAAGCAAACCCCAACTGTTATGCTCTGTATTACATATGAGATACTAGAACTCAAATATAGTATGGACAGTTAAAGTTATAACTTGCAGTTGTATGTTAGACAAGCCAAAAAAACTGCACTTGGAGACAAGGATGAGAACAGTATCACATCATTTATTGTTGTCCGTTTTCCATCTTGTACTTCTCTAATCTGTGTCTGCAAAATATATTTAAATGATAACTGCACACGAGGGGTAGCCTACTCTGCTCATACAATACCTAGCCATCTCCTACGGCATTCAGCACTTGGCTGCTATTTCAGCACCACCACAATAAAAAATATACTTGAAAGCTCAGTTCAGGTAACCTCTATACCTCAAACATCAGTATTAAATAACAGGAATATCAGCAAGTCTTCTCTGGAAGTAACATGACAAAGGAGCATCTGTAAAACATTCATGATGAAGAAGAAGTTACCTCATGATAAAGCCTTGTATCATTCATCCTAATAAGTACGCCATCAACTCGCAAGAAAAACCTCAACAGGACGAAAAAGCTGGAAGGCATAACTCTCTGCAAAAAAGAAAAAAAAAAGATGTTTCATTCAGCATTTCACAAAGTTCTACTTTAAGTATGCACTCAGCTACTTCAGATATTCACAGTGAAAAATAGTATGAGGAGCTTTTAGTAGTAAAGTCAAAATTTGGGCTGTTGATATGCTACAGCTGTCACTGGACAGCAAAGCAGACTGCCTCAAAAGAGGGAAAAGATTGTTCCCTGAAGCAACCAACAGAGAGATGTCAAGACAACATAATTTCCAGTAAGATGATATTTCTAAGATTATGGATAAAAACCTTTGCATTTTAAACTTTAAATCCCATAAGGAAAAGCATAAAAAAAAAAAAAAAAACACAACTACATATATTAACCAACTGAGTCACCAAGTGTCTAAATACAACTCTCACTACTCACTATTTTAACACTCAAACTTGATACTCCATGATCATGAAGTTCATCTTCAAACAGAAGTACTTCTTCAAAAAACATAATTTGTTCCCGGGCTTTCAATTTTTCTGTATTTATGTGTTCTGTTGTAGGAACAACCTAAAGAAAAAGATTAACAGGTAGCATGTTAATTTGTTGCCAAGCTGCATATAGTTTGTCCTGTTCTATAAATCCCACAGTTACTGGTTTTAGAAAGGAAAAAGCTTTTAGGGCACTAAGCTTAAAACATGCAAGATTTCTAAGAGAAGTTAAAACTAAACCCAAAGTTTCCAAGAGGAAATACCAATCAAAGCAACACCAAGAGTGGAAAATTCTGAATAAACTTTCCTCTGGGTACAGTCTCAGCTGCAAACAATTCTACTCAATTTCTGTATTGCAAAACACTTGAAGATTTGAAGTTTTGGGTTAGAAACAAGATTCATTCGTTTACTATCTCTAGCCCACTACAAACTCTGAACAGGATTCTAATAAAGCCTCTCAATGGAAATCAAGTACCTACATTTTCCATCTCATGCTCTCCAAACACACTCATATGCTTCCACTGCCTAAAGACTACAGGCCAACAAGACATCATTTATTTCTATGTTGCCCTTTTAATTTCAGACCAAGTCAAGTAATCTGTGACTCTTAATACAGAGTACGTGCTTAGTAGCATGCAATCTGTACACAGTAAAGAGAAACTGAGAACTTCAGTCTTATTTTAAAGTAAAGACAAGGGAGGGCCCAAGGTTTAAATGTTTTTACTGTTGCAGAAAAGAATATAAAGCCATTGAAGAAAGCAGACAGATGTACATATCTGCTTAGACAAACAGGCAACCAACAGAGAGTAAAGGTAGTACAGAATTACAGTTAATAGCTCCGTTGTGTGAGAAGACCCCAGGGCTTCAGAAGGGCATCCAGAAGATTTTCAGCTATGAAGACTTTTACTCTGTAAGTTGTCACTAAGGAACACTTAGTTCCTTAACCCTTTTATATGATCCTTAATTGCTTAGAAAACCCAAACCAATCCATGATTTGATAAGAATAACATGCTGAGACATGAAAAGCCCAAACTAGACTTTAAAAGTCAGAAACTACAAAACTTGAAAGATTGTACAGATGCCTACTGAAAGGTAAATGAAAGTCTAAAAAAAAGTGTTTGTGTTTGAGTGAAACAATCTGCAATCAGCATTTAATGAGGAGAAAATGGTTACCTTTAATGTTGCAGTATCTCCCAGCAGTGTTCCTTTGTAGTCTGTTGTGTAAGTCCAATCATATGGCTTGACAACTTCCTTAGTGTGCTCAGGCTCACTCCTTAAGAAGTGCAAAACAACATTCTTTGTAACAATTCCTAAAAAATTACCCTCTCACAAAGAATATGTACTACAATTCCCACACTCTTCAAGAAGAAAAACAGCAGCATTGTATGTGCTGCAATGACAATGTCAAGACTTAATTGTACAGTAATGCTTCTTCCACAACACCTTGTTTCCATACAAGATTAGAAAACCATTACCAGAATTCCTATGCTATAACACTACCTCAGTTCTAGGAGTCAGAGATTTTGGTTCAGTGTTGTTGAAAGAGTTGTATTTCAAGATCATTTTTTCTTTAATTGGATGAAAGCAATCTGCTGATAACACACTGCAATTTGCCTTAGTTTTCATGACACCTTTCACTTCTCTCTGTGCTTTATTTCTAGGTGCTCTGTAACTCATTTGGTAAATACTAAGCAATTAGTTCTCATGCATAGTGCCTGTTCTGCTATATTCCTAAGGTTAAGATTTTGAACACGCACAGCATTCTGCACTTTGAAATGCCACACAGTACAATCTTGTAACGCTTGAGGCCCCAAGAATTTGAATAAACAGAAACAGTATTAAAATAAACTTGTAGTTTATTTTAAGAAAGCCAAGATTCAACTGAAAAACAGAATTGACCCCATTTAATAGATAGGATGATCATGGCAAAGAAAAGCTAAGTGATTCCTGTGATCACACACTGTATCTATGGTATAACCAAATGCAACATGGTCTTCAAGAGTTCAGTTTGTTCTTCTAAATACTTTATGACAGTTTCACATGCAACAAACCAGTACTTGCCCAATGGTAATAAAATACTGTACCTGCTCTCTTGCCACTCCTCTGCACAAGCCACTTTGATCATACCTTGACAATTATTGACACATTTTAAAGCATCTGTTGCATTGAACTCAATTCCAAAACCATGATCGTGCTGTATCCTTAGGATATTGTCTCCAAACATCATCTCTGGTAGGGAGGGCATGTGTAATTCATCAGCCAGTCTGCTCAGAAAAACAAAAGTCCCATAGAGAGAGGTAAGTCAGCTATAGTTCAGTGACAGCAGTCCTTGGTTTGGAATAAGTATTCTTTAGAATCAAAGAATGATTTGGGGTTGGAAGGGACCTTAAAGTTCATCTAGTTCCAACCCCTCTGCCATGGGGAGGGACACCTTCACTAGACCAGGTTGCTCAAAACCCTGTCCAATCTTGCCTTGAACAAACACTTCCAGGGAAAACCTCAATACCATGATCATTTAGAAGTCACATCATCAGTGTGTTCTTTAAAACTTTGTCATTTTCCCAGTTTAATAATTTGACACGAATCGCAGTCATTGATCCAACATCACTTTTCCACCACAAAAGTATTCCTGAAACATTCCTTCTCCATCAGACTCATACAGAAGTCGCAAACACCAGGAATCAAGAAAAAAAACAAAACCAACCAAAACTCTGATAAGCATGAAGTAGCAGCTTTCAGCCTGCTGAGGCAAATCTCTGGATAGTCCATTACCTACTTCAGCAGGTACCCAAATGAACTTTTAGGAATGAATACTCATTGTCAACAAGTTTAAATTCACTATGAAATCGTTCACACTTCTAACTTTAGAAGCCTACATAAAGGGGCTTAAAACAACCATGGAAAAGTATGTGGGAAGTGCAGAAGATGCTATTGAGCTCTACTACCTTCCCAAGCTGGTAGAGAATACACACCAGTATTTGTAACCTCAGGCACAAAAGCCACAGCCATAGTCACAGACTCAACTGAACAAAGGACTACATGAACCAAGTAAGCATGATCCCTGCAGCAAATCTCAAAGCACCCTATTTTACATTCTCTTTTACCTCAGTTTTTATGCTTATTTATATATGTGTACATATATACATACTCTATACATGCACATGTACACATACACCACTACTTTGTATACATACTGGTGTTATTTACCAAAAAGCTTTGTACACTTCTTTTCCTCCCTCCCACTACTTACTTGTCAATATCAAAAGGAAATATGTGACATCTGGAGAGGAGAGGATTCCAGGAAATACACTAATTATAAGGAAGAAAAAGCCCACTGGTGTCCCAATAGTAACTCTCACATTGATAGCTGGCGAATGAAGCTGCTAAGCCACTGGCCATCATATTTGAAAAATCATGGCAGTCAGGGGAAGTTCCC
>JBAFWW010056548.1:0-26691 GCA_036873685.1 Agapornis canus
AAGTTGTGAGTGCTCCATCCCTGGCAGTATTCAAGGCCAGGTTGGACGAAGCCTTACATGGCATGGTTTAGTGTGGGGTGACCCTGCTTATGGCAGGGGGGGTTGGAACTAGATGATCTTAAGGTCCTTTCTCAACCCTAACTATTCTATGATTCTATGTATTACTTCTCTACAGTCACATATGGCATTTTTCAGATTCAAAAAACAATTTCACTTACTCCTTTCAGTACATCATCCCGGTAACTACTGAATTTCATGAACAAAGTTATTTTCCAGCTTGTATTACAGTTGACAGCATTTACCTTTGGGACAAAAAAAGACAGTCAAACCAACAAAACACAAAAGCAAAACAACATAATTACAGTCTTAATGGGTGTTCTTTTCTTTTTGAGACATTCTATTCTTCTATAATATCACACACAGGCAGGGTGGCAGGGGACATAGCTTAGCTACATATTTTTACAGTTCCTAACATGGGTCCTGGAGCTCTTAAGTGTTAATGATGCTGATGATGGAGAAGATTCAGCGGGCAAAATGCTGTTCTGTCTATTGACATACTATTAAAGACAACCTACGGAGCTATTGGACATCAGTGAGACTTCTGGATACTCAAACAAAAATCACAAAGCTTTCAGAGCCAGAAAGAACTGCACCAAGATTAAGCATATTTCATGTTGGGTTTTGAGGCTAAGCTGGAACAAATGTTTAATACTGGCATCTAGCCCATGGTGGGCTCATGGTAGGTTCTGGTTATCAGTAAAGAACAACACATACTACATCTCAGATAAGCAATTCCCCTCCAAAGAGCAATTCCTCACCTCTTTGCAGCCAGGGTTATCTAGAAGCTCAATGTTGCTGGCATGCAGAGGCTGCCCTGCATTGACTGGCATGAGAACAACTTTATCTCCCACAACAACCTGGAAGTCAGAAACAAAATGCAATTTGGACATATATAATTACCCAATAAAATGAAGTAATGCTACATTCTTAGAAAATGACTCAAACACATGCTCTAGGAACAGCACTCAACACTTGCAGACAATTCACACACCAGCTCTGTTCACCTGTGCCTCCACGATTGCTTGGCTTCAAGATTTCACACTAATGAATTCTCACATTCTCAGTAAGCATGTCACCCAGTTCAGTAGAAATTCATGAAATGGATGTGAACCTATGAATTCCAAGAGCAATTCAGTTCATCTACAAAGTTACATGAACTGTTCTTTATCCCATACATACTGCCAGCCAACAGGCTGAAAAAGCTGAGAAAATAATCTGTAGTCAGAGAGCAAGACTCTCTTCCCTCCCTTGCTGTCAGCCAACCTTCTCCCATCAAGGTTTTTTCTTTTCACAAAGGCCTTAAAAATTTGTCTGTGACAAGACCTCTCAGCCCAGTGACCCCCCACTTCTGTGTAACATCTTCCATCAAATGTCACGACAGGCTCGGAAGTTGTGCAGTTTAGACCATATAACTTCAATCTGAAATGGAACATAATTCACTGGAAATTCAGAGAGGCAAACATACTCCCATCCCCTCTGATCTTACTCCCAAAATGGTGTTTGTAGCTCAGCACAGGCAGCACATCAGCTCAGAGACCTTCTCTCTGTGAGGAATTCCTAGCTGACTCCCTGCAAGCAAACTCCCACACCCTTGCAATCCTTTACCTATATAGACAAGGAAAAAACAATATACAAATGTGTCTTTGACCTAATGAGACATGCGTATAGAGAATTCAATTCATAGCTGGGAGGGGGAAAAGATTAATAGTCTAATAAAAAAAGAAATAAATCAATCCACATAGACTGGTTGGCATTGTGTCCTGATTTGCTTATGGTTGTTCCCATCAATTTTAAGTGCACACATGTATGAAGACAAATGGCTACATGTGATTTTTGTTCTATGAAATGCTGTGCAAGCCATGCTTTCTTTTGTAACACAAATAAACAGAAAGGCTTTTTGCACTGATCAGCACATTTCATACAAACAAGCAAAGCCCAATTCAGCTTCATATAATCTCAACACAGGTGAATTCAGCCCCCATTGCAGAGGTGAAAAGAAAGTTGCCCATTCTTTACCAACACAGCTAAAAAACAGCAACATAAGACAGTGTCATCATGCTTAGACTATACATAGAAATCCTACTTGATCCAAGAAATAAGAAAAAGTTCACTAGTGAAACCAAAATAACGACAAGATGTCTTTAAGGTACATTACTTATGCAATACATTTCTGCATGCCATGCTTCACACAGACATTACTTACAGCCCATTTTAAGAAGTTATGACCAGACAATTCATTAATCAAAAAACCATCAGGCTTGCATCCTGCAAAGTGGAATCAGGACTTCAAAATGATTGCAAGTACATCAAGATTATAACAATGTAATTAATAAGAGAGCACAGCACTGAGCATCTTAGAAAAAAAAGAGGGCAGTAGGAAGGTATCTTTGAACACAAGCCTGTAACTACCATGGAAGTAACCAGAGGAAAGGAGATATACACAGCTACTCTGCTGTAAGCACACATCTGAGGAAGAACTGTTATGTGGGGTCATAGTTTCTCTCTGTCTTTTTTCTACCCTGCTCCAAGTCAGCTTCAATAACCTGCCCTTAGTGCTGGTCAGCCCTGCCAGCTGCCACAGAAGCAATGAGATATTCTTTTCCTTTCTTCTTTTTCTTCTTGCTTCAAAGCTTCCGCAGGGAAGGAAGGGACAAAGGCAATTTCACAGTGCTTGTTCCCAAATACCCTCCAACAATGATGTAGAAAACAAAATCAAAGAGGGAACCCTGTTTTCTTATACATGGCTGCCTTGGGTAAGTTGTAAGTCTGCTCTTTTGAGTTTCTCCTGTCCCCTATCCAGTTGATTTCTGGCTCCAAATAATGTTCCAGCATGCCCAAAACGCCAAAGGCAGAGCACTTGCATGCCCACATGCCCATGTTGACTTGTACTATATGGAGGTTATAGAAGACAGGGCAATGTATTCCCAAGGTTTCCCTCTGCAAAATTAAAACTGACACCAGCTCATTCTCCTCTTCCTTAGCTACCCTGGTGCACAGTTGGCCACAGTATGCTGTAGACCAGCAGTGGGTAATAGTTTGATAGGTCTCTGGGACTTCTTCCTTACACAGAGACATGAATTCGTTAAAGCTTCATCAGACACACAGCTTTTGAGGATTTAATTCCTGACTCCTTTGACATACCTGTTACCCTTTCTGGTCTAGGTAAGAAAAGAATAATTAAATTTATAGGGAAGTCAATGAGAATTTAACTTCTGAATTCAAGGTAAACCTACAAGGTCCTTCAGTCTTGGATGCAGCAGAGTTCTACCTGCACAAGGTAATTTCTAAATTCATGCAACCCTACTTGTCCATGCCTTGTTGCAGAGGGTACATTAAAAGTGGGAAGAGCCATAGTCAAAGCTGACTGCATTTTGTCTTCTTGGGTGGAGGACCAGAACTGGCACCACTTAGAACAATTCTGTCATTCATACAAAACCCCATAAGGTCACCCTGACCCACCACAATCAAGAAGTAGGAGCAAAAATTCTAGTAGAGGTGTAATATATCACAAAGAGTGGCAGTTACAAAAGGTTCTATTAGCTGTGAAGATGTAGTAGCAGTGATTTCAGTTTGAACTATCCAAGTAGATTACCAGTCACACCAAAGTCTGATACTCCATCGCCATTGGTTCTATGCTATAACCACATCTGCCACTGAAACTGTTGACATACTTCAAAGACCAGGAGGATTAACAGAACTTCCTCACAGGTGGCTGGGCATTCTCCAAGTCCAAGACCACCCCCTTCAGCATGCTACAAGATCACGCTTTAAAACACCTAAAATGGCAGCCAACTGCAAACGCAATCAGAGCTAATCCTGTTATCAGTGCCCATTCTGTTATTCGATCAAACTGGAACCAGCTCTCACCTTAATCTGTGACATCTTCCTTTGAGGAAGAGCTCTTATATGCTTAGGGAAAGTCTGTATAAAATACTGCAGTTATGCCAAGTACTGTAAATTTTCAGCTGTATTTTTTCATTACTTTCATTGACTTGCATAACTTATCAGTTGCTGATGAAGCTAAGCTACCCCTCCTTCAGAGAAATAACTTTCACAAGGCTAAACAACTGTGATGACAAACCAGAAAACTCATACACACAACTTCCTATATCACATCTTCTCCCAGACTAAACCACCCTCTTTTCTTTAAGGATATATGGCATATTTGGATCTATCTTGTCTGGATCATCTGACACAGTAGCAGTCATCCAAGCATTAATTCAATGCTCACTTCTACTGATCTAAAGGCTTTATAAAATGTGTCTTCTTAGGAAATTTCTTCATTATAGCACAACTCAGAATTTCCAAACAGAATAAGGGCTTGATATACCAAGCTAAGTCCATGCACTGAGAGGTCAGAAGAAAAATGTACCAAAAAATGTAAGTTCTTCAAAAGCTTAGTGAGTGAGTAAAGTAGCCTCAGCTTATGTGGTTTTAGGTGCTTTGTAGATGAGTCCCCCCAAACTAGCTTTTTAATGGGCACGTCTGGCAGTAACTGAGAGGGAAGGCATGGGTACAAGGCTGGAGCCTCTCTCTGCCTGTGAGGGGCAAATCCCTATCCCCCTTACAACAGCTGCTTAGTTTCTGTAACTGTTGAATAAGCGGAAATGTGCCAGAACAGTTACAAGCAAGCTATCAAAGGATTAATATTTAGCACTGAAGGTCTGCAAAGAAAATTATCAGATCTTTTAGGCCTGGTAAAAAGGAGGTAAAATGCAGGTCTCAAAACTTTCCTCTATAAAATATAATGGCAAGCTTCCAGCTCTGAAAGGCAACACCTTGTGACAAAAAACAAGCAGCAGGCAGATTCCAAAGGAGGCTATTAAGTTAGGAGTAAACCTAATAATTTCCCATATAGCCCTTGTAGCTCAGAGCCTGTCAAATACAGCTCCATGGGGAGCAAATCAGAAAAGAGGTCTTCAGAGTGGAATGTTACAACAATCACAGCAATGATCTGCAAGCTTTTCAGACTACCCAAACCACTTCCAAACTCTTATGTGCTCACAACAGTGTAAAACTGAACCAAAAAGTCTATAGTACTGAGGATGTCTTATATGCTTAAGATTATTCTGCTGCTCTTCAGCTGTAAAGGCTCAGGATGGCTTTGAAGATCACAGTCTGGGAACCCAGGTCCTCACTCTTGAAAGCATGACATGCACTTATTTCTCAGGCATGAGAAAATAAGAAGATTATGACCTGATGTTATTCTAAGAAATTAAGCCAAAATCTTAAAGCAAATAAGTCACCTTTTTTCTTTTTTCTTTCCCTTTCCAAAGAGGGAAAGGAATACCAGATTAATGTTTGATCCACAACACACACTTCCCCCAGCTGAAAAGCCATGCAGAGGTACCCAAGAGAGCTACTCATGTTTGTTGCTTTTCTTTGCAACAGGCTTAAGGAAAAGGGGAGCTTTTCATATACCCTTCTGACCACTGAGTAGAGCAGGGAAAGACTATGACTTCAGGGACTTCTGACCAGGAGCTGTGAGTGCAGTTCTTCCCCTCCCCACAACAGACTGCCAAAAGGAGCTGCAAGCAACCACATTCATCCTGGACAGTATGCCAAGAGCTGGATAGCCACAAAGTTAATGGAGAAAATACACAACAGACATTCCTGTCTGCAATCCTGAGAGGGCTACTTCACCAATTACTTCACAGTGGAGAGTGGCCAAACATTCCCAGCTAGGTCTACAATATAAAACCACACAAGTTCATCATGTGGCTTTCCCAGAGCCACATCTGCATTTTCCACAGCAGGCTACAGCCAACTGAACGAAGAACCAAGTTTTGATGTCATGCTGCAACTCACAGATCTGCAAAGAGCTCTTCTATACAGTCTTCCTCTTACCAATATATAATTCTCCCACTGAAACCTACCCAGAAAAGACCCACCAAACTATCCAACCTAGCAATCACTCTCATGCTGAGGGGGGCAAGAGATTTGAAGAAACCAGATGTATTTCCTGCAAACATTTTCTGCTGACATCCTAAAAAAAGATGCTGCCCAGAATATGAAAAAAATAATATATTTTTTTAAATAATTTGCTCTAGTGTAAAACATGACTTATTATCAGCTTTGTAATCTACACTCAATAGGTGGACTTAGCAAAGATGCGCCAACACAGGCCAGCAAGTTTCAGACGAATGTATCAACATTTCAGGTTCCAGACCATATAATTTGGTAATACGTTCTAGTTCCACTTAAAAGCTTATTGTCCCAAGCACCATTTAAAGTATTTCTTTCCTGAACTTAATCCATTATGATTTATGCTAGTAGCAAAGAAATCATGTGTCTTCTGGAAGCTTTCTGCCTTCTCCCTCTTACACATTCAATATTTCCACTTACATTGTCACCTTCACTCCTCAATTTCCAGAAGGGCTGGATATAAAACCAGGATCCCTCATTCCCTGCAGCATCCAGAGACACCCGCATAGCATTCTTTTCTAGCAGAGCTGGCAATCTCTTATTGACTGTGAGGTACTTGTTACTTTTGATGTGCAGTAGCTGTGAACAAATGATAATTAAAAGAATTAGTACAAGTGTTCCTTATTCTCCCTTCAAAGGGAGGGTTTTGATGGCTGTTGCTTATTCTCCCTTTAGCTAAAAGAGGAGGTGCAGGTTTCCACACTGTAATGATTTCTCATAATATACATGAAGGCAAAATGAAACTTGAAGTATACTGTGGCTAGAAAAACAGATGCTATATCTCAGTTTTGAGAGAAGAAACGTGTCAGTGATCAATTCTACAGCATATAGTGTGCAGGTAGGGCAAAGGTCCATAAATAGTGTTACCTTCAGGAATTTCACCCATTACAGGGAAGTTATACTGCACTTAGTAATGTAACTTCTGTCTCATTTATGTCATGTAGTACAAATGACTTAAGTGATTTAAAAGGAGCTGCACAGCACCTCTATAATACGATTTTGAAATAAATCTTGAAGATACATATTTACATTCAGATTCTAAACCATAGCAGCAAAAATTACACATAAAATTTATATGATGACATATTATTTAAACATGAATATGCAGCACTTCTGGTGGGCTTTAAAACAGAGAAAAAAAACACAATAGTGTAAACTTCACCAACTTCTGTTTACCTGACCCTTGACAATCCAGATTACAGTCGTTAGATTCATTTCCACAGGAACCCTGAAATGAAACAACTGTTTCCTTTCAAGCTCTGAGAGAAGGCAGATGGATTTCAATGGGTTTACCTGTATGACATTGCTGTATTTTACAATTTCACCCAACAGCTTTCTGTTCTCGCTTTCATTCTGCTTTTGTTCCAGTTCTGCCGCATGCTGCAAGAGAATGATTATTTCTTTAAGCTCTTACAAAATCAGGACCTGTATTCAGCTACTGGAACAAATAGCGATAAAGGGAAATGGCATCACATTAAAACACTTCCTTCAACCTGCAAGTGTTACTGCACTGAAAATATTAGCACCTGAATCCTGCTGCAGCATAATTTTCTGAACTATAATCACTCAGACCCTGTGTAATGATTCTGGGTTTTTATTACCCAGAATAAAAACTCAGTCACAGTTCACACCTGAGATGCATGCTATCTAACAAATTTTCAAGCATGAAAAGTAATTCCAGGTGCTTTATTACATCCTGAAAGGAGAAAAAGAAGGGACTATGATCAGCTTCTCCCTGTCACCATTTTTTTCACTTGGGTTTTTAGCTACATACAAATACATTGACTTTGCATATAGCAAAATCAGTAGGTCAGACATTGCAAAATCAAGGTTAAGTGCAATAGTCCGCATCAAACACAGTCACAGCACGAACTCAGCTCCTACCTGTAATTACTGTGTAGCTAGCCACACACCATGTGCCTTCCTTGCTGTTTCTAAGTGGAAGCACTGGCATCCTCTCAACAGCACATAAAGCTATCTACCAGGTTTATGATGACCTGCGTTCACTTAGTCTTATGCACTCAATTATAACATCAGGCCAGCTCTTTCTCAGAGACAGAAGAATTTCTCCATCCATACTGTACCTGATGCAAAATATAATCTGCTCAATAGTTCAGATTAAGGATCACTAGACTGAAATAAAAGACAACCGCAATTCAGAGGGATTTCAAGACTAAAGTGTTGAAATCTCTCCATCCACTTCTCTGCCTAAGTCCTGGAAAGCACTTCTACAATAAAAGCATGATTTAAACTACAGCCCACTCCTGATTTTAACAACTCCATTTCTACTTCATAAAACTTCTGAAAGAAGTGTTTTGTGTGCAGCAAAGTTCCATTCTTTGCCCAGAGTAAGACAAAAACCAGGGCAGGGACACTAAATGCCAGTCAGGAGGCAGGAGAGCTAATGAGAATATGAAGTTGCTATGCTGGCATAATAATACCCATCACAGTGGTTCCCAAGGCACTTGTTACTGTTCTTTCTCATTCTATTGTAATTCTACAGCCTGCAGATCGAGATAAGGCTACAAATACAGATGCCTCTTACTTGAAGTTTCTTCAGCAGTGCTGCTTCTGTGTGGTTTCCTTGTTTGGCTTGTTTAGCTTTCCAGTACTGCTTCTGGGCTGAATATCGGTTCATAGGACACACCTTGAAAAGGCAGTCTGTGAAAGATTGAAAAAAATATTCATAAGTAATGTTGAAAGACACTTCCTTCATTTATAAGTATGCAGTGATTGGTTTTCTTTTCCCAGAAATGTCAGATAGCAGTGTTTAAACATAGTCAGAAAACAGCTTGGTGGCAATGAAATCATAACCAGGGTGCCAGAACATCTGAGTTGAACCTAAAGCCTTCATGCCCACTCCACGCAACCAGTGCAAGAGTCCCGGGCTGTGAACCTGCCACATGCAAAACTGCCTGCTGCTTTTTTAATGCTCTTTGCTGCAGCACAACGTTACAGATGCACTATTTGAAGACATGTGAAACCTTGAAAAAACAGTCCTGTTTTCTGTACACCATACATCTGGGTGCCCTGCTCCTTCTGGCACTGCTGAAACGGTGGCTTGCAGGGGCACTCAGTTGCAAGCCACCAAGGAGGTCAAAGCAGTGCTCAGGTCTACATACACCTTCACTAAGACTGATTAAAAAAAATGAATGTTAAAAGCAGCGAAGTGGCATGAACTGAACACCACTGCCACCCAAAAACAGGTAAGGAGGCAGGGACGGGAAACCAGCCAAGAGAAATTGCCCAAACAGAGTGGCTGCACAAATGAGGATAGAGGAAGTACACTCTGAGGAGTCTGCAGCCAATGGGGCAGACACGGAGTAACAAATGAGGATCAGCAAAACAAACCAAGTTGCAATGCAGTGACCTCCATCCTTTCTCCACTGCATCCCCAGGGCGACCACATGCAGTAAGAGGACTGGGTACTGGGAAAGGGGAGGGATGTGTCTGGAGGGAAGCCAAGGGGTGCTTTCCTCAGTGCCTGTTCAATTGTCCGCTTTTATTTCCCAATACCAGAATCAATAATTGAAAGTTACTGTTAATCTGCAATAAACTACGTTTTGTAAAATTCCCTGACTGAAGACCTTCTGGGGGTTTTCAATCCAGCAACAGTCTTATAAACTAGAAATAGAAGGTCACGATTCACCCAAATCTGACTATTTTTAGAGTGGTAAATGATAACTAGTCCCACATGGCCCCAGTCACCAACAGCTCTAAAAGCTAGGCTTGAAAGACATTTTACTTAGCAAATGTTGGTAATTGTCCTTTCACACCCTGCATGTATCAACTGGCAAGAGGAAGGGGCAGGAAACTACTAATAAGCAATCAGAGTTTTGCTGTGAAACTAGGAAGAACATACAGGACTGCATGTGTATTACAGCGTGAAACTCCTCTCCAACATGGGTTACCATTATAAATGTCAAAGGAAGGTCTGTCCCAAACTATTAGCCCTCTCTATTTAACTGTCACAGATGGCCAAGCACTCTCTGAGGACTAATCCACCCCCAGAAGATGAACCTTGAAGAATTTCCTCCCTGCTCCATATCCGAGTCTCAGGAAGGTAGAGATGGGAGGGAAGAAATTATTCCCTCCCAACCACCCAAAGTGCAGCACAAGCTACAGCCAGGTAGTAGAGGCAATGTATCCTGCTTAGGACAGAGTTTGCCCCAGGGCTGAGAGAATAAAAGAAGAACTAAAAAAGCCCCTCTTCTGATCCCACAAGCACAGGCACTGACACCCCAGTTTGTCCAGAATTAACAATGTTGCTTCTCTGATGGTCATCAGAGAACTTTCCCACAAAAACCAGACTGCAACAGCACTGGAAAGCCCCATGGCACAGAGTATGGCACACACTGCTCCTCACGAAAATTCAGAAACCAAGAAGTGAACACAAATGCCAGCTCCATGTGAGCAACATGAAGTGCTTTTTAGCACTGCACTCAACAGTTAATGGCATACACATCACATAGCACAGAATAATTTGAAAACAGCCCTCTCTACTCTCAGCTCTCTTGCTGCTTACTCTGAAGAGAGTCACTTTCCAACAGCACTGCATAGTCACCCTTAACCTCTGTTATCACCCATGCTGCAGTACGAAATAGCAGTGTCAATACTAAGTACACATTCCTGTTAATGTACTGGATCACTGTGTAGGTGACCTTGGTCAATCTACCAGCCTCACATGTCATTTTTAAATACGGTGTGATCTCATCAGTCACCCATTACTGTCACAAAAACAGCAGGGGAAGCTATAGGGAGCTATTATGGTCTGTGTTTTTAACCACTGAGTCAGGGCACCAGCAGTTTCTATTTTACAGTGCTGTCCCATTCACACCCCAACTCCCAGAGCAAGTTTAACATCTGCTGTTGCTAACTACTTAGGACTTGTTCCAGTTCTCCAATCCACAACAGCACATGTGGGAAATATCTTCTATCATGCACCTAACTACTCCACCCTTACAAGTGAAAATTCAAGTGTGAGATTCAGGATCTGTCTGTAGAAGATGCTGATACCAAGACAGATACTATTCTTATTTTCAACACTATCAATCTAATGGAATTACTCTTTCACACAGGGATGAAGAGGTGGAGATGTAGCTCCCGTGAGAT
Organism: Agapornis canus; assembly: GCA_036873685.1. Lineage (NCBI taxonomy): Eukaryota > Metazoa > Chordata > Aves > Psittaciformes > Psittacidae > Agapornis > Agapornis canus. The sequence goes on from JBAFWW010056548.1 coordinate 11,098, forward strand.
ACATTCTCCATATATCCTCCAACATACCCATCTCTTCACAGTCTGTAAGGAGTTATTGAAACCAATCTACAGTAAGAATTCCTCTTATAAAACAACAGAAGAGTAAGTGAAAATCTAGTGTGAGGACTAGCCTTGCCTTTCCTGAGTAAAAATGAACTCCCATTACTTAAAATAAAACAAGACAAATTCTCAGTCATAATCAGGCTCACCCAAGCACAGCTGTATGACGTTAGTGCTGCCAAAACCACTAGACTAAGACCATGCCACATGTTCCTCTCATGACCTGGGCCCAGACTGCTAGCTGTGTGCAACAGTACTGGCTCTCAATTCACAAACTAAGCTGCAGTGCTTTTAGTTCTGCAGATGTGCCATTTGGTCTGTCATACATTGGCTATTATTACACCAAGCTTCTCACTTCACTGTCTCTTCATAGCAATTGATCTTCCTGTACTACTCGTAGCAGCAAAGTTTGTTCACACAAAACCACTGCCAGTGGCAGAACTTTCCTTGGCACTGACCCAAAGTCCTCACCACTTTATTCCCTAACCACAATCCTCAGTCATTGTTCCTAAGAGAAAGCACTCCAAATCTTTATCAAAGCAAACCCAGCCACCTTGAAGAGGTGTTTACTTTCATTTCAAAGTGAAACAATTACAATGAGAACTGTATCATACGACCTAGAGTACATAACTCCCAGGTAATTTTTATAAGATCCTGGGCACTGAGGAGAAAAAACAAAAAAGGAAAAATAAATAAATAAATAAATAAATAGAAAACAATTACAAAACTCAGTGGACTATTAGGTCATACTGTACATTGCACGAGATTTTAAGTATTGGGATTTCAGCTTGTAAGACAAGAAATCCACATTATTTCCTGCAGCAACCTATAATTAATGTAACTTCTCAAAAGGCTTCACAAAATACCGATTCCTCTGAAGTAACAATACCTTTTTTTTATAGGACCAGTCTTCATTTCTCAGTTACTCCCCACACATCCTGCTATTTGAGTAAACACACCATTTCTCATCCTTACGGCACAGTCTTGAATCACACAGTGCTACCAAACTGTACAGAAATGCAAGCTGTGCACGGTGATGTCCAGTCACTACTGGGTCTGCTTCCCAATTTTCCCTAATATTTTCCCAATTTTCCCTAATAATAGTTCTCAAATTAAAAGAAATGTAGGGCAGGTTGTAGATAACTTCAGCCACCACAATTCCATCTGCACAATACAGGTCTCCTGACTTCCAGTCTAGTGCTTTGGAAGTTGAACTATCGAGAACTTTGTTAAAATCCGTATTATTTCAAATGTATTTTCTTCAATTTATCTTTAAAAAACAATAATCATACTGTTTGTTTACTTTTTACAGTCGGATACTATATAAATTCAAACTTTGTGCTCCTCAACATCAGGAGCGGAAAGAAAGCAGAGCTTGCCCTAGAGAAGCTAAAGTTTAAATAAACAGCAAAAAGTAGAAAATTAAGTAGAAGGTTACAAAGCCACTTTCCAGCACACAGTGGATCAAAAGCCCAACCATCCTGAAGGTCTGTCTAGGGACCCCACTCATGAGACAGATCAGCCCTTCTACCTTCTCAGACAGTCTTGGTTCCTAACTCATTACTTTACAGAGTTTTACATAAATGCTTCTCTTCCTGAGGACACTAAGTAGGCACAATCAAAGGTAAACAAATAGCTTTAAAGCAAACGGCTTAAAAGTAACAGCCAGTTTCACTTATTGAATTTTCATGTGTTCAGACGTCTGCAGTCTTCCAGGCAAAATTTCAAGTACTTGTGCACGAAGTGAAGATGGAGAAAATGCGAAAACACTGCCCACCCCAGCCCACACACAGTTCTGAAAACAATAAAAACACATCAGATGGTCTTTACAAAATGGAAAAAGAAGGGGAAGCTCTCCTTGGTCACACTCCAGGCTTAACCTCCTACGCTATACACCTTGGCTTGTTAGAAAGCAAGAAAATATGACAAATTGTCAGTTTTGAGACATGCAATATTATTTGGGGTGGGTTGGACACGACACACAACACAGGGGGATGGACACACAACACCACAATGATGACATGGACATGACACATTAATCAGAACAACCAAAAGATGGAAAGCAGCAGCTCTGGGAATGCAGGAGAAGATCCAGAGAGGATGCACTCAGCACTGAACTGACCATCTGCCTGAGTTTGACAATGTGCACAAAATATCACTCTTCAAAAGGCAACAGTGGGTGGAACAACCACACACAGCACATCCTCTGAGCAAAAAGCAACTACTCAGCAACACTCAGGAAGTCTGAACAGGAAAATAACTCTTATTATGCCCTTTAATCTTCCTTGACATTGGATAAAGAAGATGACTTAGAATAATATCTGTCAGATATTTTCTTCCATTCCCTCCCCCACCTTCCCCTTCCCCAAGTGCTAGAAATTCAGCTCATGCTCATCACAGGTATCTATGATTTGCAGAACTAGAGAAATTTATTTAAACCAGAAGGCTGACAAAAGCGTAAGGGGAAGTGTTAATAGTGGCCACAATTAAATCAGTGTGCACAAAATCTACATGTTTCGAAATAAAAATCAGAAAGGTAAAAAGGAGGTGAAGTAAGAGTGGAAAGGAAGGAATGTAAGACAGCAAGCAGTGGGGCAATGAAGACTCTTGAGGAAGACAACAGGAAAATGATCAGGAGCCTCAGAACAAAATGAAAGCAATTATAGAACTGAGAGAAACAAGAGGAAAACACAAAGACAAACAGAAACAGTGCACGAGAAGGCAAGAAAAATGGTAGATGGCAGATAAAAAAGAAGGAGGAAGAAAGGAGTGCACAGGAACATAATCTAAGGGAGAGATGAGGAAAGACCAACATCAGAAAAAGCTTAGGACAGACTAAAAACTGAGAGAAAAGCAAGAGAAGGCTATACAAGAACTCAAACATCACTTTCATTGCAAATGCTTCAAGAAAAAGTGGCATGCAATGCAGGGAAGTTTAAGAACTTAGGTCATTTTACACTTAAAATAGAACAGAGACTTATGCTCCTTTTTCAGAGTTGCTAATTTTGACTAACAAGCAGGTCTTATCTGTGCTATTTTACACCTTGGAAGCTGAAAGCGTTTCTCGCTGAAGATAACAGCATCAAGCTGAGTGTGTTTAAGGTCAGAGTCCAAGGAAACTTGCAGCTCTGTTGCTCACAATGTAGCTTTTCTACAGAGGTACAAGACTTCTGGCTCACACTGTATTTCCTAATCTCTGTGAACCTGGCCCTGCAGCAGGGTAAGCATTCCCATCTTGACACCAAGAGCTTCAGCTCTCACTAGCTTCAGGCAGAATGAGGACAAGAAGCACCTGGCTTTATCAGTCCTTAAACTCAACTGAAAAATAGCATACGCTTTTCTTTTTTTCCCCCTTAACAGACTTTAGGAAACACATGTGGGACCAAATCCTGCCCTCCTTTGCACTGATGCAGTTCTGGAGATGCATACTGATGAACACAGAGCCACTCCAGGTTCTTTCCGTTGTGACTGAAGGTGAAATCTGGACAGGACAGACACAAAATGAAAAGGAACCACAGCTCTCCTTAGCTTTACAATACTTTGTTTTGGAGGAAGTTCTGAAAAACCTAGAATAGCTACCACCCACTCACACAACACCAACACGTAACAAAAACGAAACTGCTATTTTGAGACACCTCTTTAGTCACGCTTTCGGCTCAGGCCAACAGCTCAGTACCTTGATCTCTGAGTGAACCCTGTAGAAGGGAAACAAGTAAAGGCCTGAAGACAGGCTGAGAGAGTTGGGCTTGTCCAGCCAGGAGAAGAGAAGGCTCTGGGAAGATCTTACAGCAGCCTTGCAGTAGCTAAAGGGCATACAATAATGCTGGAGAGGGACTTTTTACAAAGGCATGTAGTGATAAGACAAGGGCAAATGTCTTTAAACTGAAAGAGGGGAGATTTAGATTAGACATTAGAAAGAAATTCTTTAGTAGGAAAGTGGTGAGACACTGGCATAGGTTTCCCAGAGAAGCTGTCACTGCCCCATCCCTGACAGTGTGCAAAGGCCAGGTTGGATGGGGCTTGGAGCAACCTGGTCTAGTGGAAAGTGTCCCTGCCCATGACAGGGGTTTGGAACTGGATGAGCTTTAAGGTCTCTTCTAGCCCAGACCAGTCTGGGATTCTGTGGTAAGTCCAAGGGGATACTTAACAGAGAACTTGAGGGTTTCTGCACATTACCTTGGGATAGGTTCTGTGCTTTGCCAGCCACAGCAATGCCACTTTGCATAGGCCATTTCAGGAGAAATTCTGATACTCTGAGGGATCCAACAGCCTCTGAAAGGGCACAAGGCAGAGACACTGAAGCGTTGTTCAAACAAAGGATAAACAGTGCAATTCTTAGCTTGGCTAATCAATGGGATTCAGCAGCTCTAGCCAGCACACTCACCCTCTGCTAAATACTGCAGAAAAGAGGTAGAAGAGCAGAGCTGAATGTTAAAAAGCCTGCAGGAGGGAGGCAAGAAGCATTGCTCTTCAAATCCAGCCAAGCAGCACCGAGTTTTTCTTCCTCCTGGAGAGCAGCAGGGAGGAAGAGAGGCTTTACTTACATAAATGGAATTGTTAGTCCTCACTGACCCCCTGATTCAGTGGAGGGATGAGCCAGCTGTCACCACAGCAAGGGACATGCAGGCTTCTTTCAGCTTCACTACTTGGTGAACTATTATTCCAGTCACAAAAGAAAAAATGGGTCCAAAAACCTAAATGCTCAGAATCTCATTCTGGAAGTCCCAGCTTCCAAAAGTACAGCAAGAACAGCTTTCCTCGTGGGATGTTGGCATTGCTGGTGCTAGGCAGAACCTAGAAGCAAAACAGACCCTTTTTTTAGATGCTAGAAATACACGCACACAAATCCACCAGAGAATAAAGATCAACTGAACACTGCCAACAAAGATGCAAAGTTTCGCTTCAGGTCCCAGAAGAAGGGGAACGGTTCTGGTCCTTGGCAGCTCTGACATGAGCATTTCTCCCAGGAAAGGCAGGGTGAGAGCAGATTCTATCCATGCAGGTCTCCAGGCTGGACATGCCATTACTCGAATGACATACCTGTGCCTTGGGCATTCCCATTTCCCAAACACTAAGATCCCTGTAGGGCTCAAAAGCAGAAATTATAGGGCCTCATGGCATAAATCAATGGTACCAAAGGAGAGCTGTCATGAAGGTTGGACAGCATCTCAGTCTAGCTTTAAATGGCTGTATAGAGCTGTCTCCACGTAAGTCACCCACCTTTTACTCACTTCTTAATTAGTGGAGTGAAAATGATGCTTTTTGGGTATAATTCCTCAACCTTATTTTAGGTGCTACCTTAGGGTAAAATAAATTGCATCTTAAAGAGCACCTATTTCTTTCAATTCTAAAGGTAGCCTAAAAGGACCAGTTTAAAGGCTCACATCTATATTTAATGTACATTTCACACATCCCTCTGAAGCACCTTTAACTATAGGTAGGAATGAAGCCAGGATGAGCCTTGATACTTTTCACTGAGATTTGGGAATGACTCCTAAGTGAAGAGACTGAGCAGATGAAATATTCAGCAGTACCATGCTGAAATGGGGGCTCTCTACTCACTGTCAGCTCTGGGTATGTTCTTGCCATCAAAGAGAAGCCCCCAAACCCTTCTCTGTCCTCTGGACAGAGATGTTCCCCCTTCCTCCACAACTGGAGTTAAGCTGGCTCAGCCCTGAGTGAACAGATTTCTGTAGTTCTCATAAATTTGCCATTTTGGCTTCTTGTCATGAGGTCTTCACAACTATATAATGTCCCTCCTTTACCAGCATGGATGATAATACCTTACAGCTCTCTCCCACACACATATACACACACAACCACACACACACTTTAACCAAAATACAATATTTATATTATGGTCAGGGACAAGGGCAGGATTTTGTTCAGTACACTCTAAACATTAGAGTTATTTTCAAGACATCGAGTCTAGGCTTACATTACAACCTCCCCTCCTATAGATCATAGAATGGTTTGGGTTGGAAAAGAGCTGAAGATCATCTAGGTTTTTAGGGCAGGAGAATGAAGTTGAGAGCCAAGAAGAGTGTATGTTTTTATGTGAAGAGACACAAGAAAAGGACATCAAGCTGGTGGTAATCAGGAGTGCCAGCTGGTTACAGTGACCCACGCTGTCTGCCATGGGTATTTCATCCTTAGCCCTGCCACTGGACGTACAAGAGCTGCTGGCACAGCTCCCCTCCCTGCTCCCCACAGACAAGCACCGGGAGCATCCACTTCTCAGCTAAAGGCTTGGGAATGAAAAACTGCCCTCTTAAAATGAAAATAACTCTTGGCAGCCAGAGAAAGCAAATATCACTCACCTTTGGCAGGGTGGTGACAGAAGCCACTATAAATACACTGTAGCTGTTCATGTTAGCAAGCCTTTTTCTGCAGGTAAGAAAGCTCTTATTGCTTATCCTTGACCATCTCAAACCCATCATGGGCATCGTGACCAGCACAGCAGCCACAGCCAGTGGACTGGTGCACCCTGAAATGGAATGGACCCTTTAACCTCATGTTCTGGTGAAGAAATTATAGTGAAGTTGTAGTGAAAAGGGGTAATGGGTTAAAACTTAAACAGGGGAGGTTTAGATTGGATATAGGGAGGAAGTTCTTTAAGGGTGCTGAGGCACTGGAATGGGTTGCCCAGGGAGGTTGTGAATGCTCCGTCCCTGGTGGTGTTTAAGGCCAGGTTGGACAAAGGCTCGCGTGGCATGGTTTAGTGTGAGGTGTCCCTGCCCATGGCACGGGGATTGGAACTTGATGATCTTAACATCCTTTCCAACCCCAACTACTCTGTGATTCTATCATTTTAAACCCACTGATAACAAGCAGGTACAAACACTTGCCACAGGTTACATGCTGGTTGTGAAGCAGGAGTCTGCTCAGAAATACATGACTTAAATCTTTAAGATTCCAGCATAAACCCACCAGACATTATCTCAGGTGCAACTCCATAAGCTGTACAGGCCTAACCAGAGAAAGACCTTTCTAAATCAATTTCAGGTGTCTTCTGAAAACTGGGAGGGTAGGGCACAACCCACATCTACATTTTTCCAGTACTCAAAAAAAAAACCAAACCCAACTCCAAAGCAAAGCACTACACATGCTTTACAAATATAGAATAGGAATTTCAAGTGCAACAGATACTTCAACCATTATCTGCCAATATCCTGCATAGCACATCAAATCCCTGGCCGTGTCAGAAACGTCTTGCAACTGCTGGTTGCTTGATATCAAAAGCAAAAGCACTGTATTATGTATCAAACTGACCTTCAACCACCCCAGTATCTGAATAGCAGCAAGATGCTGAGAATTCTGCCTTATCAAATCACGGAATGCTTAGGGTTAGAAAAGACCTTATAAGCATCTAATTACAACCTCCTACTGTGGGCAAAGATTCCTCACACTAGACCATGGTGCCCAGGCATTGTCCAATCTTCCCTTGAACACTGCCTTTTGCCTACCTAAGACATAACAGATACATGCTATAAAAATAATCATTAATGCTTTATACCATTACAAGACTCATCCAACAATTATCTGATTTGCTCAGATTCATTAGTAATGCAAAAGGTTGGGCTGTAGCTCATCTGTAAGAAGTATTGTTAATCCACACACCACACAAACAATACCAGGACAGCTTTTTCACTGCCAGGATACCTTCACTGCAATGTAAAGGCAACATGCAAGTTACATCTGTTAAATCTATTTCTCAAAAAAACTCAACATATTATAGCAAGACCAGCAAGTTCAGCAACAGTATTAGTCAAGCTGTCTTCCTTCTGTTCAGGAACATTATTCTCTAATGATAATCCATGCACAAAGCAGAATATTAACAGAGCATGGACTTTCATTTTGAGACTGCAAATAGTTTACGCTACCAGTTTAGAATAGACCAAAGCAGCTATTTTCCTGATTCTCAGAGCTTCTAGATGTTTAATCTGTCTTTAAAGTTACTGACTTCAATTCATTCAAGCTAATCCTGGTACTCCCTCATGCTACAGACTATTTACCTTAGCTAAGTAAGCTTGGCTCAGCTGCATGGTCAGCTCCCTTTCTGTAAACAGGACTTCCTAACAGAGCCCAGTACCTGTTACAGGTCAGGATTTTTCAACTATCACATCCAGTGACAGATGCAACTCTCACAAACTGCTGAATGCAACTGAAACTATAAATCTGAAAAGGAATTAATAGCTTAAAAAAATCAGGAGCCACATTGCAGGTATTATCTAAGCTCAAGACTTAGTTGAGTACTTGCCAATATTTTAACTCAGTATTTTAGCTTTAAAAACCCCCTCTCTTTACATATAACATTATCTTGACAGTCACTTAAGGTTGGAATCTAGTCATCATGGACACAGACCTCTCTGCAGGCTTTCCTATCTGTGCTGAATGTTAACTCTCTTTTCATAGCTTGTTCAAATCAACTCTCACAAATGGGATAATCAAGCAGATTCCATACTCTAGCTCCTCAGTCACCCCACCCACCTCCCTGGGAAACTTCCCCAACTCATTCCCACCACCCGTAACATTTACATACACTCAGTTTTTTTCCCAGCTGGTGTTCTCATCACATCTTAATTTTAGCTCTTCCATGACCTCTGACAACAATTACAGGTTATTACCTTCATTTTATATGAACTCTACCTGTACCATAATGTGACATCTAAGTTTTTAGCAGGGATACTTCAGTGAAAGTGAAGTGCCTATAAGACATTCCACCTGCAAGCCACATTATTAGTGCAAAATTTCAGAAGTGGAAACTGCATGAGCTTCCCACACACCCCCAGCAAATCCACATAAGATAATACGGTACCGATTTGGTATTTGAGATAGTGAGCTGTGAACATTTTAAGCCAATTCAAGTGATCTTCCTTAGTCACATATGTTAAATACGCATTACTACGGTGGAATTCTCACTGACATCATTAAAGGCAAACTCAAATGGCTTTAAAAAAACCCAATGTGTATAATAATTCAAGATGGCTTCTAGAGCTTTAACAACGTTATTTTAAAACCATAGTATGGAGCTTTTTAGTTTTATATGCATGTCCTGAGTTCAGCTGTAAGTTATTTTTCTCCTTTGTAGCTGGTGCATTGCTGTGTTTTGTTTCAGTCTGAGAACAGTGTTGATAACACATTGATGTTTTAGTTGTTGCTAAGCAATGCTTACCCTGATCTTACCTGAGACTTTCCAGTCTCTCATGCTCTGCCAGTGAGGAAGGCTCAGGAAGCCGGGAGGAAGCAGAGACAGGAGACCTGACCCAAACTAACTAAAGGAGTATTCCATACCACAGCACTTCATGCCCAGTAGCTGTGCTAAGAATCTCTATATAAGGTTGACACTTTGTCTAATATATTGGCATTTGCTTGATCACATCGATCATCTCAGCATTGTCCATGACTCCCACGTCAACAGGGCCTAATGCATGACAATGCACCAGACTATATTAAGGTAGTTCCACCATTTTCCAAACAGATTTTGATGGGGTTTTTTATTAGCATACGCACATTTCAAATAACAGCAAAGCCCTCGAAGCATATTAGCAAGCAAGATATTTCTAAAGATCTGTTGTAAAAATGGTGAATAAAAGTCTCACCCCTACTGCACTGGAGTCAAGCTGCTCAATGTGACAGGTCCAGAACATTCCTTTAGCTTTTCAGAAATAAAAGCTCAAATAAGCATTTGTTTCAGTGCAGCCATCTGTTTTCTTTCCTCTGTTCTCTTTCATCTGTCTTCTTTTCTCTGTCCAAGATATTTTGAATGGAGATACACAGGCATTTTCCTTGAGCAAGACTACAGATATGAACCCGTAATGGTGTAATTATCATATGGTTACACAGAAGTTTAATGAGAAACACCAACACAGCTATTTTGAGTTTCTAGCAGTTAATGACAGACTAGGAAGACCATGATCAAACTCCTTAAGAGAAAATAATCACAGCATTGACTCCAGGACTGAGCATTTAAGTGTCAGACATGAAGACTACTACAAACTTCCACATAGAATCTGCTATAAACAAGAACACATTTTGATAATATCTCGATCCTCAAGTCATAGTTTGAGGATGCAGAGATATGCCAGTACTTCGTGACCTGGAGCATACTTAGCATGGAGACTTCCACAGACCTGTCACATGACTGCTTACCACTGTATTAGCATTATTTTGCATTTCAAATAGTTTTACCATGGATATTACTTAAGCACCAAGAAGTTCTGCAATTGGCAAAAACATTAACACTGCCTACATCTCTAAGCAAGATCCCAAGTCACTTCATGAGACAGAAACTGGTATGAAACACTTCATAAACAAGATCTACAGTGGCTTAAAGGAACTATCTTTGAGGACTTACATATTTGAGTCACAAAATTGCCAATACATTTACTGATTCTCAAAAGAAACCCAGCACACCATTTATTGACTCAACATGTCACAGAAGTCAGTAAACACCTCTCTAGAATTCAGTTTTTTACCTTTTACAGGGCAATTAGCTTTGTTACCATCTTAATTTCAAAACTCACATTTGCAGTTGTCTTACCTTATGGCCACAAGTCAATGAAAGCACTTTTTACTTTCAACTAATTAAATGCTAAAGGTGTAATTTACTGATAAAGGACTTGCAAACTTAAATTGTTACTCCAAGGCCTTGCACCTGGCTCCAGCCATGTCACACATCAGATCAGTGTCTTACCTCAAAGTACAGGAAATGCACAGCTCAAACAAGTTCTTCCACTGTTTCCCAACAGTAACTACACCACGACACACACTGACAAACACGCTTGGCAAGTCAAAGAGCCTCACCTTTTTTCAAACACAGGAGAACTTTGTTAGGCTACAGCAAAGTTTTAACCTGAATTTTTCACCTAAGTCAGGACAAATCCCACTTCCAGAAGTATTTACTCTAGAGACAACCTTAGTGAGCACTGTTCTGCCCCAGCATAGCTTATGTTATGGAAACAATCCAATTTATCATTAACAACAGAAGTTTAGCCCTTAACCCTGGAATCTCCAGCTATGCCAAGGTCAGACTGGAACTTAAAAAGGTCTCTCTCATGCCCAGAAACCGAATTCTCTTTTCCTCTGGAAAAGCAAAAGAACATATTCCTGAAACACTCAAACATAATTATTAGTTAATAGATTCACAGATGCTAGATACAGGCTTGATTAAGAGCCATTATAAATTCTATTAAGGCTTTCCTCTTCCTATACTTCCTCCATGTGACTGACATTTTCAGGTAAATAAAGTACCAGGAAAGCATTATTTAATTCATTAAATACTTACAGCCTGCAAGTACCTATTAAGCACTTACTGAAGATTTAACATTGGTTCCCCCAGGGTTCCACTGTTTAAGGCCAAAAGTCTCACTCAACTTGCACATTTTGTTATATTAAACCACCAACACTTGTTTCTAGAATACAGACCTATTTGTGAAGTTCAGCAGATTAAAGTGACTTAGAGCATATTTAACTGACCTGCACACAGGTCCATCATTCCAAGTATATTCAGTCCAAAATGCTCCACTATGCACAGGAAGTTTTAGAAACCAGTTTTAACAGCAAAAGAAGGATATTCTGCAGAAAAGCAAGACTTTTTCTGACTAATTATGGAAATTTTTTTTGCTGCTCTTCTGCCAAAAAAGCCGCACCAGAAAGTTTCTTTTTGTATTTTTATTGTATGTCAAAATTCAGTAAAGATGATGCTTAGCTTGTATACAAGTTACTGAAAAATTGTGTCTAGGCAGAGTTTCATTAGCAATCTGACCTATTTCAAAGCATAGGTTTGTTTAATCAGGCCACAAAAATAATATTGTGTACAAGCAGTAACTAAAGAGCTGCAGGTTCAAGGAGTTTTCAAATATCACAGATGTTGAGATATCATCAAGAAATAAAATTAAAATCAAAGCAGTCACAATATAAAATAGCAGCTCCATATTGCCTTTTCAGGTTTTAACTTTATTTAGAAAGTGACGCTTAGTTCAGTTTGCCTCGTTCTTTGAAGCTTCATCAAAGTTTTCAACAAGATCTAGGGAAAAGAAGAACACTGAAATTAAAATCTGACACATTTTCACTTTGCCAAGTATTTTGGGTTTGTTTTACTTCCCCCATCCAAAGTTCTACTTCATATCAAGTGCTCACAACATAAAGAAGTTTCAGCTTACAAAAATCAGAACAAGCAACTTTTAAGAGCTTTATGATTCTTTTTCTTCAACCAAGTTTTGCACGGTTCATTATAAAGCACAATTCTAAAATAATTTAACTTCATTATAACCACAACTAAGCGAAGTGATATTGAGAAGGTAATTTCTTCCTACCCTTCTTACTGAATACTAAATAATCATTTTAACCATAATTATTACTTCTATAGAGGACAAAAAATGCTAGCTCAAACCAACAAATCTCTCATGTTGCCTGAAAACAATGAAATAACATGCCCACAGAAACTCTGTGACAGCAAGTGACTGGTCAACACTCTTATCATCCTTGCTCCAAGTACTACACATTATCTCTCAGGAAAATTCAGTTTCTATTCCTCCACTGCATGCTTGTTCTTACCTGGAACTTCATCATCGTCATCTTCACCAGTAGCAAGTGGTGCTTTTCCATCCACAGCTGCAAGAGCATGCAATTAATAAGCATCAGTCAAACTCACCATAAGCAGCTTGATTAGCTTTGTATTTCTGAAAGCATGATCAAAGAATCTGAGCTGAACAGCAATACTTTATTCAGTTCCTGGACTGAATAAAAATGTTGAACTAATCCAGAAGGTTCACATTTCCTTTGTTACTGATAATGCTTAAACAGCCCAGGAGAAAAATGAGAAGATGAATGCTAAACCAGCTTACTAGTAATCTTCTATCTAGGTATACTGAGTGCCTTACATGGCAATAATTTTCAGCTACAAGTGATTCTACCAGTTTCTATTAAAAGCAGCTTGGTTTATTGATTACTCCAGGTTTACACATTTTACACAATCAAGTTTTAAGAAAAAAAAGGATCCTGTATTTTAGGACTTTTGAGGAAAACTGAAGTGTAATTGTGAAGGTGCAGGCAGACACACATTAACTAGAGATAGATATTATTGTTCCCAGGCAAGCTCAGAGGAACATGGAACTGGATGTACAATTTTACACTTATGTGGCTCAGGTAACCATGTGTTCTGGGCCACATCTCTGCCAACTCAGCTATTTCTTAACTACTCCCATTGTGTTTGCCAGAGCTACTGAGACTTAACCATGCCTACTGTAGCAGACCAATGAGCATCTGTTAAACTATAGGAATATAATACTAAGAATAGGTATCTAAGGTCCCAAAATGCCTATGCCACAACTTTCATTGCTATTCTCAGCTGTACTACCAAGGGTAAACTGTCTTGTACTCTCCATCACCTCAGTTTTATCTTAATTAATCCTCAGTTTTCAAGAAAACCATGAGGCAACATATGGGCTCATACTAGACCTGTATCCTTATTTTTAGAGAACCAAAAACCAGAAGAATGGATAAACTTTGGTGTGAAAGGGCATGGAACAATGTTGCCACTAACTCTCCTTTGGTTTTCTTAACAGCAGAAACCTGTTACAGCTTAAGTGCATCTCAGTGCCAAATACCACATTTTAGAAGCGACTCTGTTGTTTCCTTGTACACCATCTGCATTGCCTCTCATCCAATATCAGACTAAGTTTACTTCAACACCTGCAAATGCAATTACCACAGACACTTCACTTTTCAGTGTCAGCCTTCCAAATCCAGCAGACAGTGCTGAATGGAAACTACTCTGGCAACCACCCAAACTGGCAAGGAATAGCCATTTAGTAGGTCACACAAAGTAAGCACTTAAACAAGCCTCCCTAATACTAAACTGCAAGATTAAGCTTACCCAGAATATAACCCACCTTGTTATGAGAGATCTTTGCAGATCATTTTAAGTTGTTTGTTTGTATATTTCAAGCCCTACTACCACAAGAAAGCTACACAGGTGACATTAGGAAGGAAAGACCTAAACTCCATGTGGAAAGCAGCAGTTTAGCCCACCTCATGAAGACCACTTCTAGCAGATTTTTTCAGTGGAAGTTGACAAAAGAGAAGTCTTAAACTTTAGGAATGGAAATACAGGCTGGCAGCAAAGCACAGGAATTAGAAATGTAGCAATGATGTTCAGAACTACCAGAAACTGGACACAGCAATATGCTTCTCCTATTTTGTTTAGGATGTTCAATACCTTAAAAGGAATGGGCTTAACATATTTCAGAAAGAAAACAGTACATGCAGAACCCAATGGGTGCTCCCAATGCCAACAAGCCTGTGTCTCACTCCTAATAATCAACCCGCAGCAGCGGCATCTTTTCTAAACAGTACATACTTAAACCTCTCCTCTACTTTTCCCACAGTTTTAGGAAGAAAAAGCACTTGTGTTTTTACTAATTTAAGAATGAAATAGAACGTTGATGCATCTAGTTTAATGCCAGTCCTGTTCTCTACACAGAAATTATAATGTATTTCCTTACAAATACTCTGCAATGCCCTCCTAATGATCAGAACCCCATGCAAGAAATACCTTCACCATGCCTGTGAAGCAGCAAAGCAGTTGTCTGTGCTCAAATCCCCTTCTCATTACTTATGTTTCCAAAGTGGCAAAACTGACACACCCAAATTATTTTTTCCTAAACCCTAACTCTTCCAGAACAACTCACCTACTTAACTTTAATGAACAAGGTAGAATTTTAATGAACCATAATATGATAGATCAAGAAGTAAGCCACCATGAAATAAAAGTCTGGCTACAGTTTTCCAGTCCAACACCAGCTGCAACACAAACAGGTGCCCCTGCTGTACTTGGTTATATTCATCTGATTTGAGCTATAAATAAGATGCAAGAGTTCCATTTCTTTGTAAGTATTTTATAATATGCTTACAGACAGCAAGGGTGCACTGAATTTCACTGCTGCTACACAAATAAGCCTCATGTCAGCTGCCAGCATGAAATGCATTCAAGTTTCAACTTACACTGCTTGGGTAGGGCTTCTGCCAGTCTCCTCAGGCTGGTCAAACTGTCAGCTCCAAGCTGGTTTAAGATGCTAGGAAGCATTTCTGTTAGCTGCTTTGTCTCAGCATGGCCCGTGATAGTGAAAGTGTTAGCAGCCAGAGATGCCTGAACTTTAGGGTTATTGAAGTGAATGACTGTTCCTTGGTTAGTAAACATGTTTACCTGCAGAAAAAAACAAAACACACACAAACAAAAAAAAAGGATTTGAAGCAGTTTAGCAAGATATTTCCATTTTAGCAGGAAACTGAAGTTCTTAAAGCTTATGAATAGCTACTGATAATTTACAGACAAGTTTAGGTTGTTATTTATCTGGAATACTTATATTGATACATTTTTCTATTCCTGAAAAACAGTGTTTTTTCATTAGAAGCAATTACCTCCTCAATTCCAGAAATATTGTTGACTCCCAGTTTCTTCAATGAGAATTGAAGTTTTTTGTCATCTGCTGCAGCTGTTCTGTGGACAACCTTCTTCTTTCTGCGGGCAGT
>JBAFWW010056557.1:0-11768 GCA_036873685.1 Agapornis canus
AGCCAGGAGGAAGCAGAGACAGGACACCTGACCCAAACTAGCCAAAGGGGTATTCGTATTGAATGCATTTGTTGCCTTTCTATTTATTCATACAGTCCTGCGCTCTCACGTGTCTCTGTTAGAACTGTGGCAATTGGCAAGACTCTTCCAACTTTTCTCACTTGCTGTTATTCCATTTGGAGAGCAGGGAAGTATCATTTTGTCTACTGTTAAGCTGTTGGTATCCCAGAGAAGAATATGTAGTTGGATGAAGCAGGAAAGAAAGCTGTGAGAAAACAGGGACATTTAGCAGTCAGATGGGAGTAAGTGGGCCAGTTATAGCAAGAATAGTGGGTAAACTCCAGAAGGAGGTAGTGGAGGTAGTAATGAATCTGCCTTCACATCACCAGTTCTTCCCAATTTCCCACCTCTCCAGGAAATTCAGTGTCCAGACTCCCATGTTCTGCTTTCCTTTCTTATAGTAACTTACTCCAGTGGAATGAGTTTTCTTTTTCTTATGAGAAAACAGATTATATACTTCAGGTTTCTCTTCCTGCCCAGCTTTTGTTCCACCTGCTACTGTGCAAGAATAGTTACTGTTTTACGGGTGTGGATGGCCTTCAGTGATTGACTTTGGAGGTGGAGAAGGTGCTGGTGATAGGTGGGCAGGTGACTTTTCAAATGTTAGAGTGGTGGCAGTAGAGTGGAGATCTCTAGGCTGGTGGTATGCCGGCCTTTCTCCTCTGCTGCTGCTTTTGCTGCCTGGAAAAAAAAAAGTAAAACCAAGAAGCTGGAGTAAGATTTTAAGTAGTAAGCGGGAT
This sequence comes from Agapornis canus, assembly GCA_036873685.1. Taxonomy (NCBI): domain Eukaryota; kingdom Metazoa; phylum Chordata; class Aves; order Psittaciformes; family Psittacidae; genus Agapornis; species Agapornis canus. The sequence continues at coordinate 801 of JBAFWW010056557.1, forward strand.
GATTGTCATATTGACTGCTGTGGGGTGCTGAAGATCTGTACCTACGCTTGAAAGACTGAACTGTCGTGTTACATGGGGTTCTGATTTTGATGTAGGGTGTTGCTTAGAGCCCACCGCTAGGGCATAGTGCTGCTGCCAATGACTGGAACCAGGCCACACATTTGAAGAGTGATCTTTAAACATTTATTTAAAAAATTAGAAAAATCAGAGCAGGACTTCAAATACAGATTTTTTTTTTTTTTATCATTATTTTATTTTAAGTCTTGTTTCCTGAAGTTTCTATAAAATATGCTATTTTGACAGCATAACAGTTCTGGCAGACTTGATAAAGGGAGTTAATACTAGAGTGTTAAAGTTGTCTATTTCTACACTGCTTTTGTTTTAAAGATGGTTATTTTGCACACTTGCTTTCTGCATTATAGATCTAAATGTGATTTCTTTGTGTTTCAGGAACAATCCTCATCCATTAATCAATGTCCTTGAAAACAGACCTGATTGCTGGCCAGTTCTACTGCAGCAAATAACAGTATTTTTCCATCAGTGTCCAGAGAAGTAAGTAAATGAATAATTAAAAAATAGCAGATGTAGGCAACTGTATCGCATGGGTGTAACTTTTTTTTGAAGGCAGCTGCAATGAGCCGTCTTTTGAAAAATGTGATTATAAAAATTAATGACACCATTTAAAGGTTAAAAATAGAATATTAATGAAGTGCTAGAATAATGGATCAAAAATATTTTATATGTTTTTTCTAAACTCTGACGTTGATGTAATTTTTATGAATGTGGAAAAATGTGTGCAAAATTCATAACACTGAGCAATTTTGATTATTTGCTTTGTCAGTATTTTGACTGCTATGCAGCTATAACTTACCTATACAAAATGGTGAGATGATAAAGGTACAGCACAGATGTTTACATCTCACCATAAGGGATGAGGTCTTTAAAAATAGTGTATACTTCTTGCTTAAAAAAAAAATTAGAAAGGCTATGCCACTGTTTTGTTTTTTGTTTTTTTTTTTTTTTATAAAATATTTGTAACAATAAAAAAAGCTGCCACCAATTTCAACACAATTTCAACATTTCTTCATGCTTATCTTGGAGGAACTTGTCCAGTGAAGCGTCAGTGTAAGACACCAAATAGCACACTAAGTACCAAATGTCTTCACTGATTTTTACCTTTATGTATGCTTTTCAGATAAAAGGTATCTCTTCTGTTTTCAGGAAGACTCTTAAAATCCAGCAAAGTAATAGTACAGTGAAATTGATGTCTGTATTAATTAATTAATAATTAATAATTAATTAATTGATATCTGATTAAACAAGTTTATTAATGTCTCAGATTTCTGGTGGTCTTAGACTACATGATCCACAGTAAGGCTTTGATGCAAAAGTGTGTTTTGTTCAATTAAATTCATCAGAGTAATTTTAAAATATTGTTTTCAGACTTGCTCTTCCACTCAGCTACTAAATATGGAACTTGTGAAGAGTCCTGTCAGATGTCTGCATGATGGAATGAGCTGTGGATTTTTTCCTGGTAGCTTGCTTTAGATAAAAACAGGAATTGTTCTTGCTGAGAAGGAAAATATCTTAAACTTCTTTGGTGCTTTTTGTGCAAATGCTTCTGTGGAATACATTCCAGACTGAGAATATAGTATCATGGAATCATAGAATCCTTTAGGTTGGAAAAGACCCTTAAGATGATGCATCAAGTCCAACTGTAACCTAATATCGTGTCTGTAAGCAGCACATCAGCAAGCACCAACACATGTAGATGTGTTAGCCAGTTCTTCTCAGGACTAAGTCTTTAAAACTGACTTTTAATTCTGATTCCCTGTATATTTGTTAGTTGTACTTCATTGTGTGGTTGCTATGTAAGATCTCATGACAGTACTTCATACTAACAAGTGCTGACAAGTTTTTTGTGGGATTTACTAATGTCTTCTGTAACACCTTTCTGTTTATTGTGTCCTGTAAATTATTTCAGGTAAGGTTACATTGCTTGGGCTTTCCTTTTTATTTGTTAAGTCTTCAGTAGAAGGCAGTCTTTGCAGACTTGCTTCTTGATCTACAGGGCACAGAGTTCATGTGTTGGCATAATGGCTCCATTTCTAAGATACCTGTATTGCGAACCATATCAATTACGGGAATATGCCGAACTGCGAATGCGTTTACTTAAGATCTTACTTCAGCCCCATGGTCCAAAGCACAAAGAAGCACCCTCCGTGCTGGAATGTCAGATTCTTCAACTTCTGTGGGATATGGTTCCCCACCTTCAGGTACAGTTGTTGCCTGTTCTACTGTTGTTGCATTAAAAGTTGCTTGACCCCAACATTTACAAACATTCACTATCAAAGTAAAGATAGTATTATTAGTATTATTGCCTTTCAAGTGTGCAAATACAGCATTCTCTTCCATTTTTTATAGGCCTGATTTGGTAGTACAGAAATCTAACAAACTGGCTCTTTCTGGTAGAAGATAAAGTTCTTTAGTTGTCAAAAGCTGACACATCTTATGAGGCATAAATGGAAACACATTTACCGTAATTATTTGTCACTAGTTGCAAAAGTAAACATACAGTGAAGTTGTAGAGATACCCATGAGAGATAATTTTGATAAATGTTAAAATATTTGTGAAAACATGCATTTTTAACTTAACATGGATAATACTGAAACAAAACAAACTCTATGAGAAGCACAATTCAGGTGTTCCTAGGTATTCCCTTCTCAGTCTTTGTAACAGAGGAATTAGTGGATATGAAGACAAAACTTAATCCCTCTGTAATATGCTGAAGTTTTACAATGTTATTTTAAGTTGTACAGTGATACTTGCTAGGAGCTAGGGATTTAATCTTTTCTGTTCCTTTTGGTTAGGGGTCTGGGGTATTGGTTACAGTTCATAGCTCTGCTTTGACTCATGCTTTACTGTGACATTGGTTAAGCTTTTTTTTGTACCTATATACTTTTTTTGTCCTCTTTAATTTTGGAGCACCGTCTTCAGTGAGAGCTATAGTGACTCAAACATGAGGTGCTATGATATTACTGCCATAGGGAGATAGTTTATAAGATCAATAATGTAAAGCATTTAGCTTTACATCAAGCTTTATTATACAGGCTTGATGAGGATATTTGGTAGCATCTTTCTCCTGAGAAATTTTACTAGTAAAGTCTGCTTTCCACTAGTAACTGCTTTTCACAACATTTTGACCAATAATATCTTCAATTATACATTTATCTTGGTTCTGGTCTGTACTTCGTGATGATAGGTAAATGCTGACTTTTTCCAGTCACAGGGTGTTTCTGATTTTGTCTTGATTATTCCCAAACTTCAGTATAACTTTGTGTCCTGAAGGTATGACCAAGCTTCTGACTTGGTAATATTTAGCCATAAAGATGGCACCAAAGACTTACAAGATTAGTTACAAACATTTCTTTCCTCTGTGCTTGTTGGCACTTTTCTTAGCAGAAGTATGTTTGTTTTTTTCTTAAGCTTGGATTAATACTTAAATGTTTTTGTCTTGTCTGAGATACAACTTTCATAATGGAAAGGACAATACTTCAAGAAGCCTGTTTGATGTTTAGAATGTTATTCCTTCTCTTTTTCTGAACCTTGGGTTCTCCTTATCCTTTTAAGCATAGCCTTATTTAATCCTCTGTATTGTAATGTTTCCTAGTCATTTTGTCTGATGATATCAATCAGGCTGTCAAAGGTACAGCTTGTTACCTGCAGATTTTCCTAATGAAAAAAATTGTGGAATTTAGGTTTCTGGTTAGAGTTATTAATGGAATTTGTTCCAAGGTATTAAAAATTATGATGTTTTCCTCAATGCTGGCTCCAGAATTTGGAATGGAACAGCTGGGTCTGTAACTAGTATATTTCAAGAGCAGAAATGCTCTCATCTAACACATAAGGATTTAGAGGCAGCCTAATACTTGAAGTCTCTTTACTTGGCTTCCAGATAGAGAGAGAATGCTTTTCGGTTTTACACTTCAGCTTTTCATTTTGTAGTAGGTAGATTATGTGGTGCTCCAAAAGCAGAAAACACCACTGCCTTTTGTCTTTTGTGACATATATTAATATATCTTCATTATGTTACAGAGGAAATACCCTGGAGCAGGAAGTTTCCATTACAAGATATTAAATGCCCACAATTTGGTTTATGTTGCTGAGAGAACCCTGAGAGCTGAATTTATTTGCTATTGCTTTTGCAGAAAAAGGGACTTTTCTCAACAGCTACCAAGAAATCTTTTTTTCTTTCACATGTTTCTAATTTTACTTCAGAACATTAAATAGCAGTTCACCTATTGCTTCTTCAGGGAAGTTGAATAAGAGATTTCTGGGTTTAGTTTATAAATGTGTTTCTTCAAAGCCTTGGTAATATTTGCAGTGCTAATATTATTGCAGAGCTAATAGAACTGATTCTATACTTGGGAAATTCTCTGTGGGTAGGGAAGGGGAACTAAACCAGAATGTGTTTTGGTTTTGTTCTGTTTTTTGTTTGTTTTTTTTTTTTTTTTTTTTGCCTTTTTACAGCATAAAGACTTATTGCAATTTTCAGAAGCCTCATTTTTTTTTTTTTTTTTTTTTTTTTTTTTTATTGCCTTTCTACAGCATAAAGACTTACTGCAAGTTACAGAAGCCTCATTTTTTCTGCAAGAGCTATTCCTCAGTCTACTGCGTTATTCTGTGTTTTGGAAAGTTCAGTTATCTGAGTTTTGCCTGCAACTGTTATGCTTCTGTGAAGTGTGCTTAAATGTAATGGGAGAATGCTCATCTTTGATCTCCTTAATAGAGGACAACTTTGAACTCTTAAAAGAGGTAAGAATTCTGGGGAAAGAATGAGTAGTTGAATTAAATTTAGCGAATGTCATTTTTAAGACAGTAGTTTTAAGGCATTGATATGTAACATTCATCTGTGAGTGACCAGTGTTGTTTGAAAAGTTTCTAATTTTCTTTTTACTTGGCTGAAGACTTTCAGAAGGTGAAAACTTAACTGGTTCTGTACATATCAGTTGACTTAGTATGGGAGTTGGTCTAAACTGAGCTAAAATAGTTTGACCAAAGTAACAAATTAAAATGCTGTAGTTATTCACTTAATATATGATTTTTATACTGTTTGTATTTTTTGTTACATGTGCTGTGTCAGTTTGCACTCACTATGATTCATGAGAAAACTCCTTAGAGTTTTGCTTGCTGCCCATTTGTACTGTTTAATCGCTCTGAAAAACCAAGGTGATTTGAGCCACTTCTGTTTTTTCCTTGCAGGCATTTCCAGTGGAACAGTGTATAATTGGGCTGGCACTTTTACTGCTGCAAACCCCAAAAAGTCAGCAAAAGTCTGTTCTGAGTCTAGGTAAAGCTGTTCTTGTTGAAGAGAAATGTACCCTCTTAAGATTGTGTCTGTTGTTTCTTCACGTTTATGTTTATGCAAAAGCTGTATTTCCCTGAAGTTGTATTGGGTGATTGTGGTCTTTTTCTTTTCTTTTTTTTTTATTTTTTTTTTAATTTATTTAACAGTTTTGATTAGTGGAGTTATTCCAGTCAAAGCAAAGGACTGTGCTGTATTCCATTGTTGTATTTCTTGCTGCCATCGGGTACTTTGTTATCAACAGCAGAAATGTATGGTCTCCAAACAGAATTGGAGTTTTATAAAAATATCTTTTGCACTTTAGGTCTAATATGCACATACTCTAATTGTGCTACTTTGCTTGACCAGTGTGTTTCATAGAAATGTTTGTGTCATGCCTCAAAGTACAAATGTTGTTAGTTCTTTCTTCCATACATTATCTTTGTTTTTCCTCATCCTTTTCCTAAATAGCCTGCAAGCTCCTTTCCTGTTCAGAAACCCAGAGCATCTCAACCACAGCCTTTATTTTGGTGATGCCTGTGCTACAGATCTTAACTTCTACAACAGTTGGGGACTGCCTGTCAGAGGATGATTCTGGAATTACAAGGCAGCAACTGGCTGTAAACCTTTTGGAACTAATAAAGGAGGAAGGTGTAAAGGATAAAAAGGAATTGGTAAAGTTCCAGGGTTTTTTCCTTCTTTTGGGGCAGGTAGGAGGATAGATTCAACAGGATTGATACTCTAGATTGCTGATTTTTTTTCACATATGCTGGTTGTAATGAGTAAGTAATGGAATAAGTCAGTTTTAATGTTTTTTAAGAGGTCATCTGAAGTACAGAGGTGTTCTAACTTTCATTAACCAAAACAAATTTACATTGCTGAAAAGTGAAATTCTGTAATTTCATGTAAAACAGCTTTTGCTACTCAAAATCTCATTTTCTGTGCTAATTTAAAGGTGAGTTGCCCTGTGCTGTTGGAGTCTGAATTCCATTTTTAATGTTTGTTTAGAGAACTCTTTTCAACTAATTTCTTAACCATGATTTAGATATGAACATTCTTCATCTGATTACTGCGTGCCAACTACTTTCTTGATAATTGAAAGGCATTTCTGAAAATAGTGCATTTTCTCAGAAAAAACTGCTAGGAAAGAAATGGTTTTTCTTGGGTTAAACTTTATTGTTTTAATTAAAAACTTTGAACATCTCTAATGTGCAGGAGGTTTGTAATATGCATACTTTTATATATATAAAAATCTGAGTTAGAAGGATTTCTCACTGGTATTTAACTACTTCCCTGGTTATCGTGTTACCTTTTCAGACTGCATCTGTAGAACATTTTGTACTGAGAAGTGAAACAGTTTACCTAAAACTGAGTTGTTTTATTAAGTACTATAAAAAGTAAGAATAATTTCCTTAGAATAACAGAGATGATAGTTACACTTTGTGATGCACCTGGCATTGTCAGGAATGGAAGCTCTTAATGTACTGCAGTTTTACTGTGTCCATTTTAATGAGGAAGCAGCACTGCAGTTACCAGCAGGAGCAGGAATGATGGATGCCAGATGAAGGGGGAGCTTCTGAATGGGGAATGAGCAACCCATTCAATCATCCTTAGTATGATAATTCATATAAATAATTGTAAAGAAATGTATTGCAATTTATTCTTTACATTTATTGTAATAGGACTCTAAAAAAAATTATTTGTTTCGAATAACAGAACTGGATTACTTACATTTTTTAGCTTGATCTTTCATGGTGCCTTAGTTGTTTGGTTGAGAATTTTTTGTTTCACTTGTTCTCAGGTATCCTGTAAACTCATTTACCCCATAACCAGCTCTTACAGCTCATTGTTTACAACCTGGAAGATGATAGAGCTCATGAAAGAGAAGTCTGCAGTTACTAATTGGTTATCTTCAGTTAAATCACTGTTACCTGTCGCCACTCAAGTCCCTGCCCATGTTTTTCTTCTGCTGGCTTACCTGTTGGTCCAGAAAGATGGAGACAGTCTTCATGATGTACTTCAGGCTACTACAGAAATAGTCAAGGCTGATTGTTCTCAGGTAAAAACTGTTACTCAATTTTTGTTACAGGAGTTGGGATGGATTGTGTAGCCTGAGAGACACAACTCTGCCACAGCTTCATGGCCTCAGGTCTGACAAGTAGTAAAACTGTGCCTGTACGCTGGGTAGGTACATCACATGCAGCACATGTGTACACTGCATATCTGTGCTTGTACATATATAATGCAGGCACACAGAGCACTCACAAGAATACGAAACAGCACCAGAGGTCCTATCCTGCTTCACTTTCTGGCTGAGCAGGAGGGGGGTCTACTAGTGGGAATATACATACAATGTGTGGATATGTATGATAGATACGATATGGAGCTTTCCAGCAGTGGGGAATACACAGTTAGTGTGTGCAGTAGGTGGCTTCTGATCCCAGTCTCACCAGTTGCTGGCGTCTAGACGTGCGAACCTCTGAGGCCACAGCTCTGCTGCGCTTGCTGGTGCAAACTGTCCCACTCATCCTGCAGACACCGCAGGTGCACCCCTACACATATCTCCTGCCTGTAGGAGCACCACTGCTCTCTGGAACTCCCCTCACCCCTAAGTAGACACTTCCACTGTGGTCTCTTAGACATACACACATACACATGTGTATTCCCCACGCTGGCCAGAACTCTACATCAAAATATGTATTATATCTCAGTTTTAGAGTGCTTTTTAATTGTTTAGGCTTAGGGGAAGAAAGACTGGATTGTTTGTAAGATTATCTAGTAACTATGAAAATACAAAATGATGAAATGGAAAAGAGGCTACTGAACCATTTCTGACTTTTGGTGACCTCTTAAGTTACTCTCTGTGTTCTTTTGTGGTTATTGGAAGGCTGCTAAGTCCCTTGTGATATTCATGTACTTGCTTCTTAAAAATATGTGCTTAGTCTTTGTCTGCTTCAGTACTGAATTCAAGCTGCAACTATGCATCATGCTTATACTTACCCACGTAACCTGGAAAGATAAATGGTGCTATTTAGAAACAATAATAGGTAGTGCATGAGACATTATACACAAACAGTCACATCTTATTTGAAAAATTTAACAGAATATAGGTAAGGGGGAAGTGTTACTTCAAATTTCAGATGTGCCATAAAGACAGGCTTTATTTGCTTCACTTTTTTCTGTCTCAAAGAGTTATATTCTGCAGCACAATAGTTGGGTAGAGCTTACACTACACGCACTTGATGACTCGCAGTGATGAGCACTCTAACTCTGATCCAGGGAAGGAGTTTAGGATGTGCTTGCTGTTGGATACATACTGAAATGCTGGGCTAAACTAGGCTTGTTACACAGTGCTTTTGGACATAACTGTATTTCTTAAGCCAGAGAAGATTTTAAACCAAATGACAGCTTCATCTATTGTGGATTCCCAGCTGTTAACCTTCTCTTCTCTAATCTTTTTCAGGGTGGTCTTTTGTTGTTTTCTTGTATGGGTGTGTTTTATAATGCACTCAAATTGATATAGTTTTGGGAGTATGTGATTTCTCTAAAACAGTTTTGTCAGTTTGACAGAATTTTGCATTTTCTTTGTCTTTCAAGTATTTAATGCTTTTGTGTTGTAATTAGGCTTGTAGGGATCAGTAATTTAATATTTCTTCAGAATCTCTTTCTGTAAGTCAACATTCAGAACTAGTACGAGCAGTCTGACAGATTCACTAAATAGCGTGTAACTAGGCCCTGTAAGGGAATTAGTTATCATCTAGGAAAAGGGGGTAAGTTACCAATACATGTTGCAACACCTGCAGTAGACATACCTCTGCTGTATCCTATGAAACTTTTCTTCAGTTCTGATCCATACTGCTGCAAGTAAGGCAGTTTCCTTCTTGTGACTAACTTAGCTATTGTAAAAAGTGCTAAGGTAACTCCAGGTTTTTATCACAGCTTTCCTGGTTTTGTGTATAGATTGTTTGTGACTTGGTTCGCTGCGTTAGGTCTTTGAGTTGTATGATGAATCAGTTGTATGATGAATATTGCAGAAAGAGGAGAGGCATAATGCTTTGTTTATTAACTGTTTGATATAGTTGTTCAAAATACAATTTGATAGTAATTCAGAAAAAAAATTGCAGGCTTAAAAAATCACTGAAGAATATGGCACCTTTGCAGAGTGGCCTGGACTCTATATGGAATGAATCTCTTCTGAACTCCCTTTTAATAGTCTGGAATAACTCCACTGACTTTAAATGAAAAGTGTTAGCGACAAATTTAAATGCCAGTCAGCAGAGTTACAGAATCTTTAGACATGCAAAAGAGGAATTTATCCTGAACTTCTTGATATTTAGCATGACACAAGTGGATTGACACCCTTTCTTCTGCCTGCTTGAAAGCAAAGCTTGTATTCACCAATGCAGTAAGTAAGACTGATGGCAGCAGTCTCTTGAGCTAACTATGGTGCTCTGACTATTTCAGAGTTAAGAATCCCTTGACACTGATGAAGAAGTCCTTCCTGGCTTTGAGAAAAATGGCTCAGGCCCAAATGCAGTGAGAGCATGAAGTTCAAACTGTATCTTGTTTTCTCTTTCCCTAATGATTATCAGAAGGCTGTGTGAATTAGAAACTGTTGTTTAAAATGCAGAACTCAAAATGATGATCAGTTGATATCATCTAACTGCTCACTTTGTTTTCTAACAGGAACTGTAAATGGCGAGCTTTTAGATTTTTAAATTACTGTGGGTACTAAAATTAATTTCTGCAAAATATATATTCTCATGTCTTTTTAATAGTATAACATGGAGCAATCAGTATAATTAGTAATACAGCAGCAGTTCTGCTGGGTAATATTTGGAAATTTGGCATGAAAAGAATACCCTGCTTAATTGGGATATTTCCCTTCTCAGGCTTTAGGTGCACCCACGGACACCTAAATATTCTCAGTCTTGCCATTGCAATAGTTAGTACAGGGGGAGAAAGCATTGAAGCTCTTGGATGGGGAAAATAACCTGTTACTTTAACAAACTCAGTGGGCAGTATGATGGCAACAACCACTAGCATACTGATGGCAAAGTTATACCTCAGAAGTTGCTTTACTTGGTTCTTTTATTCAGTTCTATGTACATAAGTGGTGCTTTATAAAAGATGGGGAAAGTAAGTGGTAAAACTGTGGTCAGAATATCCTTTAAGAAAGTGAAAAGCTCATCACGGCAAATTTTTAAAGTGTTTTGATTCTTCAGTTGCATAAAGCACTTTTTGAAAGATGTAGTGGGGAGGCAGTGTGCAATATATTAATTAGAAGGCTGTTCTGAAGAAGAAGGAGGTTTGGTGTGGAAAGAAGAGAACAAAAAATGGCTGTTAATCTCAAGCTTATTTTTAAACAGTCACTTGTTAACTTGCAACTAACACCAAAAGAAGAGATTTGTGTGAACACTCAGTTTAAACCTGGGTGTTTGTAATGGAAGGATGGTCGAACAAAAGAAATACAGATATATTCAGAATTCCATGTCACTGGCCATCATATTTGAAAAATCATGGCAGTCAGGTGAAGTGCCCGATGACTGGAAAAAGGGAAATATAACACCATTTTCAAGAAGGGGAAAATGGATGACCCAGGGAACTACAGACCAGTCAGTCT
>JBAFWW010056557.1:11868-22391 GCA_036873685.1 Agapornis canus
TTGAAACTAGATGATCTTAAGTTCCTTTCCAACCCTAACTATTCTATGATTCTATTCTATGATTCATGTTCAAGTCAAAGTTAACTTGAGCTAGCAGAATCTCAGCACTTGGCCTTGCAAAGTGTAAGTAAAATATTTGAAGGGCAAAATAAAAAAGTGTGAACTTTGCAACCAAACTGTAGACTGCTTGTACGACAGCAGTACATATAGAAGTGTGGTGTGGGGTCATAGCATAAAAAGAATCATGTGTTTCTTTCTTCTTTCGTTTTTCTTTTTTAAAGTGATCAAGTTAAGCAGTAATTCTGCTATTAGTGAAATTTTGTTGCTGTGTGGTTCAGATGGTTAGTGGCTCTAGCTTTGGGTGGTGAATTGAAAATTGAATAAAAGGGTGATTGCCATGCAAAATCTGTGTTGAGGAATTGTGTTTCAAAATAAAACAAGGTCCGAAGAGAATGTGCATTGAGAACGCTATCATCCTTGCTTTCATGTTTATTACAACTCTGTGGGGGTGCGTCACAAACAGTATCTCCCATTTCCACACTGAATGTTGTTCATGTGAAGAGGTTTTTTTCTGTAGTAAATTAATGGAGTGTTTTAAAAACCTTGCTAGGTTTAAAAATAATTACTCTAATTAATTTTGCAGACATTGTTCTGGTTATGCTTTATTTTTGTGTTTTCTTACCCTTTCCATGAAGGGAACCTACAGAGGACTCTGTGTATGTATCTCCTCCCTCCCCACTGAGTAAAAGCCTTTTTATGTTGCAAAGTTAATGATTGTATTAGATCCATTTTTAGCTGAGGCATTTTGGAGCAATGATCTGAAACACTATAGAAGAAAATCAAAATATCTTCTTAAAAGGCTGAGGAATAAAGAGTAGTACATGGCCTTTTAGTCTGTCTTATGTCACTGCAGAAGCTGCACTGACACATGATGTTCGTGAAACACTTAATACAGTTTTTCTAATCGGATGAATTTTCTTGTTGTGCAAAAACTGTTATTACACTCTGTGAAAACAGCTGTGCAGCAAGGGGAAGAAATTAAATCGTCTGACTGAGAGGTCACTGGTGAATAGTAGCAGAAGATCTATTACCATTATTAAAGGATTATGAGGCTCTAGAGGACATCCGGTCTTTTATGGTCTTTCAACTGCTGGAATGAAATATTTTAGGGGTAGATGACACACTTCTGGGAAATCCATCTAAGGATACATTTTGTGCTCTTTGGGGGTTGGGAGTGTGTTTGAAAACAAAATAAAACAAAATGTAAAATGCATGTTTATTTGTGTAGAAAACATCTTCATGTTGAGCTGGATTTGGCTCACTCTGGTGGTGTCCGATGAAATTGTTCTATGTCTGATTATGTGTACTGTGGAGAGTAGCAGTAGGGAAACAATCACATTATAGTCAGATCTTCATGGTTGAAACTTACTGGTTGGGATCCTGCTGCAGTACATGAAACCTTTGAAAATCTAGCTTCTGTTCTCTAAAAAGTGCTTCTAATTTTTGAAAACAGTTTTTTTTATAACTTTTATGAACAGAAAGTGAACTTTATTTGTGTACCTTTTTGAAAAACTGGTTCCTTCATTTGTGTGAATTGTTTGCTACTTGCCTCTTGCTCATTGGAGCAAGAAATGCCAGAGTACTGAATGCTTTTGAAAACCTGCTCATGGCACTGCCTTGCCTACTAGGAAACTAGATTTTTGCTACCTCTTTTGCAGAACTTGGCCTAACATTTCCCAGAAATAAAACCTAGAACTTTGTAGTGACATTTGTTTCCTGCCTTTTGGTTGGCTTGGGGGGGGAGGAGGGGCCTGGAATGGTCTTTTAGTGTTAAATTTGACCAAAATAACTAATATATTCACACCACATTCCACTACATCTTTCAGAAAGTGCCCTATGCAACTGAAGAATCAAAATATTTTAAAAGTTTGCAGTGCTGAGCTTTTCACTTTCTTAAAGGATATTCTGATCACTGTTTTACCACTTACTTTACCCATCTATTAAAAAGCACCATTTATTTATGTAGAACTGACTAAAGGAATCAAGATAAGCATTCAAGCAAGGAAAATATGGTGGGAATAAGGTGAAGTGATAGCCAACATCTAAAAGTTAAAATTGTGTTAATATGTATTTGATTATTTGACCTCACTGACACATCGTCTGGGAGTGTAGGGGATGCAGAAGGCAGTGTTGCCAGGCAGCATACTGCTCCCACCTCTGGAGCTGCTTCCTACCTACTGGGAGCAAATGAGTCATCTTGTCTGCATTTTGGAGCTGTTAAGCTGTTGATGAAGTTCTAGCATAAATTTAATGTTGAAATTAGTCCCAGCATTGTTTATCCATTACGTGAAGCAGATGGAGAGAGGAGCAGCTTTGCTGTACTAGAACATTTTGGTCTTCCTCCTTATCTTACAATGTGAATATAAAGGTCAAAACAAGTACACTTTGAAAGACAGTACTTTTAAGGAAATACATAACTAAGTGTGTACTTAGTCTTTTATTGAGAATTTTGTAAATCAACTTTAGTACCTGTTTCCTAGATTTTAGTGTAAAAGTCATTGCAGAATTGTCATTTAATACCTGTTTAGTGTAGAATAAATTTTGTAACTGGAAGATTAATGCCAACACAGGAGTGGGAATGAGCTTGCCATCACAGTTCATAAGGGCTTGGCTTGAGCTGATGGACATTAAAGGGTTTGGATGCTTTTATAAGTGAGGATTAGGAATATAATTTATTTTGATTGTATTTTATTTTGACTGTCATTCAGTCTAATTGCTGTATGTATAGTCCAGTGTAGCTACAACTGAAAATACAGGAAGTAACATGTTGAATAGAGAACTACCTTATGATTAAATGGAGTTACGTAAGACCCTGTCTCTGGCAAAAGGCAGAGTCACTGTGGGGAGAGACCTGAAGGAACAAACTTACATAATAAGTTTGATTACTGTAACAGCATATCTGATGTCTCTAGTGATGTTTTATGTAGCCTGTTTCTCCAGGAAAGGATAAACCGATGACAGCATTTATCAGGGATGGGCATGGTTTAAAGAATTAACAAAATGTTCTTACCATCTGAGCTGAGAATATTTCAACCATGCTGCTGCATACAAAACTCTCTGGATAATATTATTGGAAGACATTTCTTCACTATTCATGCTTTGTTTTAACACTTACATGGAGAACTTATGCATCTCAATGGAGGAGCACGCATGACCTCCCTACTGATTTTGGGACTCTAAAATGGTGACACAGGTTGCTGTGTTAGTGTTAATGATTACCCCCACCCCTAGAGATATGGAATGTCTGTTGCTTGCTTGTCACCCTGCAATTCACCTTGTGTCATTCATAGATTTAGGTAACAGCAAATCAGGTGATGCTTTTTTCCTTGACAGTCAAGGTACAACAGGTGCCCAGAAATAAAACTGCTTCTGGCTATCAAGTCTTCTAGCTTCATGGGGATTTTTTCTTCCTGTATTATTTGAGTTTTGCGCAAGCTTCCGTTTCCCTAAGGCTTGATTTAACCGTGTCCTTGCTTTGAAGATGTTTAGCCTTTAGTGCTCAAGTCTTCTGTTCAATTCTATTTAATTTAATAAGAAAGTTAATTCTACTTTTCATCCTGTGTAGTAATGAACATAGTTTTCTTATAGTCATTGCTGTTTTCGTTTTGGCATGGGTAAATCAGAGACTACAACTGTGTTGTGCATAGGTTAGTCTAAACAAATCATTGCAATTGGGGGATGGGAAGGAAAGGTAAGTCAGCAAGTTAAATCTCAAGTTTTGGGTGAATGTTTAATTTTTCTGTTTTTCAGTGTTCATTTTGGAATAAACAGGTAGGAGAGCAAGTCTTGTGTTGAAAGTGCTCCTAGGTGTGAGAGTCTGCTCAGATGAATACTACCTTAAATTCTCAGGCATATTTGTTGATTTTGCCTTGAAAGATTTGTAGTAAAGCCAGTGTTCTGTCTAGGGAGGTTATGAAGTGATAACTGCCTCTACCAGATGGTAGAGAGCAACCTTGAAAAGCAGGGAAGGAAACTAGCCAATTAGTCAAAAATGTGGGGAATAAACAGAATAAATGGGTTTATTCTACTTAAGAATGTCAAGTAGCATTTGAAAAACCAGGGGGGAAGAAAAAAGTATTGTAGGTACTTCCTTAGGTATTAAATACTGATTCTAGGACAAAGGTTTAAGGTCTCTGGATGTCCGAAGTTGTATTGTTCAACTGTAAAGATAGTGATGTCTTGTAGAGCAAACAGTATTTTCTTCTTGTCTGTAACTTGGAAACAGTAATTACAGAAAGAAGCAAAATCCCAGATCTCTTGAATTTTTATTCATTATTCTTGCTCTGTAGTTTCTGTGTACTGAGACAGGCTTGTGTACACTGAAGTATTATCATCTGAAGACATCTGCTCATGTAAAAATGCATGTTGAGAGACTGCTATAGGAGAGTTTCCCATTAATAGGGTTTTTTTAACCGCTGCATTTTTAAACCACACATATATAAAGGGGCAGCTTTAGCAGTGTGAATTTTCAGAGGTTTAGGAATGTGAATTAAAGATTGGATCCAATCCTGTAAATGTTGGGTTTGAGAGTTTCTTAGTCTTTTAGCTCAGCCCAGTATGTGTAGAATTTAGTACACGTTTGTACTTCTGCCTTAAGCCTCCAGTCTTGGCCTTACTCAGTGAGTTTTCTAATGTTACAGTAATTTGAGGTTAAAGAGGAAAAAACCTCTTCCAGGGGTGACTCACTTCAGAAGTGAACACTGGAAATGAAATGGAGAACTCTGTACCCTGTTCACCACAAAAGGGAAATAATCTTCTGAAAGCCATAAAACTCAAAAATAATTTTGTCTGCTTTCTACTGCTGAATACCAAATTTCCTAATTAGCTATTCTGTTCTTGGGAATGACATTATCTTTTCACACAAGTTTTATCTGTGGAGACTAAGCCATGTGGCTAATCAAAAATCATTAGTACTGTATAAAGGTACAGTAAAGCAGTACTATGTAATTAATTTTAAGTATCCATGAAATCAAGCATGGAGAAAAAGAAAGCCTGCCTAAGTGGTTTTAATTTTAACAGGGTAGTGATATGAATATGCCCAAGTAAAAACTGAAGGACCTGCAGGTATGCAAATACTGAAAATGTGGTCTAAATTAAGGGGAATGGATGTGAATGTTTCCTGTCCTCTTTTATCACTTTTACGGGTCTGCTTCCTGGGAGTTTTGTACCATATGTCAAAGAATGCAGTAAATTATATAGTATTATGTGACAGGTCTGTGGGATATGATAGTAGCATCATTGGAATTCTGTGTAGTGACAGAACTGAATTGAAATAGTTTCTTCATTTGGTATGGATTTTAGTGTACCACTTTCAATTTTGTGTTCCTTTCAATATGCCTGTAATGTAATTTCAAGTAAAAATTCACGTGTGGACTATTGCACTGATTTCAGCTGAACGTACGTAACACAGTGCTTGTAAAATGATAATTTAAAAGGAAACAAATTGTTAATACTATGAAATTACAGACTTAAGAATTTTCCTTTCTCTTTCCTATTAGCAGAAGAACTAATGCAAAAGGGTAGGAGTTTGTAATATGTTCTGACAACATCACTGTCTTATATATGATACCTTGTTGGCTACCTAGTTCCAAGTTTATTTTCTTCTTTTATTTTAGGTCCCAAATCTGATCCCAGTTCTAATATTTAAATTGGGAAGACCTTTGGAGCCTGCACTTTACAGGGATGTATTGTATACATTGCCTACACTGGGTGTACACAAGGTCAGAATGAATGTTTTTAGTAAAAGAAAAACTGTATCAATAAGAGGTCATTTATTGGTAAAAAATTATTTAGACTGAGCAATGCATAGCTTGCTTAAAATAACTGATTTATAAGCTTCAGCATAATTTTCTAATATCTTGGATGGTATATGATGTTTGTTTTAGAGTGAAATGTACATTATGCTGTATTGTCTATACTGTATCATTATATATAAGTTACAAGAAGATGTTATTGGACTTGAAGTTTTTCAGAAAATTAATTTGACATTGCAGTTGGACAGTTATCTTCTTGCTGTACTTGATCATAAAATAATCATTTGTAGATTAATCTTTTTTCTCGGACATAAAGAATAACAGTGAAGTTTGGTTAAAAATTTTCTTTCAGGTTTGTGTTGCTCAAATTCTACGTGCCTTACACATGCTGGGGAGCGTGCCAAAGCTTAGAGCAGTTACTTTGCGGCTGATGACATCCTTATGGGAAAGACAGGTTAGAAAATTCTTGTAGTGTTCCTAAGATTAGTTGAAAAACTAGTTGCCTCTAACCAAGACAGGAAATTAATTTTGTAATATTGCTTACACTAAAAGCTCATTATCAGTGTTAATAAGTGGCAGGAGTGACGCCTGTGCTGACTCTGTTTTCGTGACAAATTTAAGTAGTATGTCTTTCATGAAACCTGCTTTTCATTTCATGAGCTCTTAGACTGGATGTTTGAAGGACAGCTTTCTGATTTTCATGTACAGTAAGATCAAGACCTTAGTTATATGGCATTAATTTGCTTTTATGTTCATAAAGTAGCAACAGAGGTTTGGTCTGCAGAAGCCATTTAGATCTCTGTGCAGCATTAGATTCTCCTAATGAAGGAAAGCAAGTATGGTATACAATAAAAGAGGAATTTACAGATCATATGAAAGTGCTAACAATGAAAATGCTGTCATCAGCTTTCAAAGGTGTGATGATAACTTTAATCTTCTCTAGGATCGAATTTATCCAGAACTGCAGAAGTTCTTGGCAATGTCTGATATGCCTTCTTTGTCTGTTGACAAAGATGCTCAATGGGAAAAGCTGATTGCTAAAGCTGCTTGTATAAGAGATATATGCAGGCAGAGGTAAGCACAAGTGTAATCCATCTTATGTCTTTTTAAACGAAACCAACTTTTTTTTCCCCCAGAAAAGCTACATAATTATTTTTTCCTACTTTGTTGTACTAATTGCAAGTAATATTTTTCTAGCTGTATGAGATACTGACTCACGCATTACTAATCTCAGCAACTAGTAAGGTTTGGGGTTTATAAAAAAATAATAGAAAACATGTATAAATAAAGTTAAGTTAAAATCTCTTCATCCCGAAGCAAAACATGCATCTTGTACTGATCCAGAGTACAAACTTAAAGGTCTTTCAAATTATAAAAAGAGAGTGTTGAAACATTAGAAGGAGCAACTAATGATCTATCTTTCTATCCAGAGAAAGATTGGGTGCTTTTCTGGATTTTCCTTCTCAGTCACTTCTTGAATGGTGTTATGTTTTAGTATACACAACATCCTTGGACAAAAAACTTCCATTGTTTAATCACTTTGTGATGTTCTGTTTGGAACTTTGATGTGTGCTGATTTAATTCTCCAGGTCACTCAGCCTTTAGAGCTTTCTATCATATCCTCCTTTGTATCTTTCTTTACCTCCCAGTTTTAATCTGGTTTAGTTGTCACTTAAACAAAAGCAACACATAATGAGGAATAGAACTTGTGTGTATGCACGAATATTGGCTTGTATCTTCATGTTTTTTCTTTTAGGCCATACCAGCATGGAGCAGACATGTTGGCTGCAATTTCCCAGGTATTAAATGAATGCACAAAACCTGATCAAGCTTCACCTGCTGCCTTAGTGTTACAGGGTCTTCAGGCACTTTGTGAAGCTGAGGTAAGAATTTGGCTTACTGTTGTGTTTTGTTCTCTTTGTGGATCATGGACTTTTTTCCTAGTTGTCTTTTGTTTTAAGAATACCTTTGATTGTGGCAGATTTTTTTTTTTCCCTTCCTTCTGACAAATTTAATTCCTCTGTTCCAAGATCAGTATATTATTCTTGGGAAATTGTACCGTGAAATTCTACTACAGCAGGTCAGTCCTTCAGTGCATTGGTTGAAATTTTTAGTCAGCTTTGCAGTCTGTTTCAGAGACATGTATTTTCTATGAGATTTGAAAAGAACAGCTGTTTGGCACATAATTCTGATTGGCTGAAAATTATGTAAAACATCTAATCTTTTGTTACCTTCTTATTGGCCTGCCATACTGGGCCTGATTCATGTGGTGTCAAATCACTTCTAGTGCGGAGGCTTTTGTTTTATGTTTTCTAATGCATTTATTGCTTATTGATGAAGAGGGCAAGTAAGCATTGGAGCATCCTGCCCAGAGAGGTTGTATTGTGTCCATCCTTGAAGGTTTTCACATTCCTTTTGGACACAGCCCTGACCGACTGAGTCTGATCTCATAGTGACCCTGCTTTGAGCAGGAGGTTGGACTAGAAATATCCTGAGGTGCCTTCCAACCTAGATTGTCCTGTGATCCTATGATATCCCTGAGTTAGGAGCCAAGGGTCTTTGTTTCCACAGTGGCATACCAGATGTGGTGATACAGGTACACATATACTATGAATCCCAGTATAGACAAACTGTGGACTGTACAGACCATCTCAGTTAGTGGACTAATGATAGCCTGCAGAAATATTTAATTACCCATCCTGTCAAACAGCAGTTTTAAGTTTATCCAATTCTTCACTTTTAATGTGGTGTTTACTGCAGTAAGGCCAATCCAACAAAATCCAGCCATTGCCATACGTTTGAAATCATGTCAACAGTTTAAGAGCAACATGGGAAATGGTTAGCAGTCCACAGACATTAGTATTCAATGTAGTTAAAAAGCTTCAGACAAAGGCTAATAAGAAACAGCTTACTCAGGGTAATCACTGTGTTTGCTTTTGGTGTGGAATTTGGCTCTTCTTAATTTCACATAGATTCTTTGAATGCTGGCCTCAGTATTTAGTATTTAAGCAGTTTAGTGTTTAAGCAGTGTTTTCCCAGGCTGAATTATATTTAGACTTTGTTTTGCAAAGAAGCAGGAGCTAGGCCTATGACAAATGTCACATCCTACTATGAAAACATCATAGTAGGGAATTCATTTGAGATGAACAGACATTCAGACCCCTGTTGAGAAGTGATAGGCTTAGACAACAATAGGAACTCAGGGAGGAAAGAAAGAAGGAATCACTTAGTGGACAGGTACCAATTTTTCCTGTCGTAATTCTTATATGGCTCCCTCATCTTGTTTTGCTTCTCCATTTTCAGATCTGCCACATAGGAATACTTAAACTTTAATGGAGAATTCTCTTGTTGTTTGGTAAACCATTTGGGTTAAGCAATGCAGTATGCCTGTTGTTTAGTAATTAGACTCCAGTCTGCAGTGCAGTAACTTTAAAGGGCATAATCACAGAGGTTGGTCAGAGAGATTTGGTGCTTTCTCTCTCTGACATTGTCTTAATAAATAACTGTGGGAAAGGGTGCAGCTGCTTAGGTGCAGAATTTTTGTGAGCGCCTAATTTTCAGTCAGCTTCTGCATCAGCATAACATATTTTCATATGCATAGCATTGACATAGTTGAAGATAGAATCTTATACACCGTGTGGCTTTGTCAAAGCTGAGTTAGCTAAGTTCTGAGAATCTCAGAAAAGCTTCTATGTGAAACCAATGCTATAATAAAATGTGCTGTAGCATTGTTTTGTTGTTGGTTTATGTTTGGGTTTTTTTTGTTGTGTTTGGTGGTTTTGGTTGTGAGTTTGGTTTTTTTTTTTTTAAACAATGTTAAGAATATTAGCTTAGTTTTAATGGGTCTCACAAGGAGGGCTGCTCTCCGCTCTTTTTTCCTAGTTAATTTTAATGAATAGTGCACAGTGACTCGCATGTCAAAAATGTAAAATACACATGGTTCTTGCCAAGCCACATTTCCTAATTCTAGGCAAATATTTTGTTGGGTTTTTTCCCAGTAATTTCAACGGAAGCCAGTGAACTTCCTATGAGGACATCTATCCTGGCATCTAATCGATTTCTTATACCAAGTACTGTATGCAAGTTAAGAAACATTCAAGAACAGAAATTATAAGGATAGTTTTTTAGAACCACTTTCCAAGCTTTTTCTGGAAATGGTTTCTTGCTGTTTATTCCCTCAGTCCACATTGAATCATTTTATTGACCAGAAAGAAACCAGCATAGCAGAATAATACAAGGAACTGAAAAGCTGTGAGAACAAATGGTGCTGACTGAGTTTAACATAAGTAGGAATTACAAAGTTGGATGCTGTTTAAAACCATAAAACCGTACTTTTACAATGGTGAGTTTGTGTTGAGATATTACTCCTCATTCTCTTTTTGCCTTACTTTATATCATAGAATCATAGAATAGTTAGGGTTGGAAAGGAACTTAAGATCATCTTGTTCCAACCCCCCCTGACATAAGCAAGGACACCTCACACTAAACCATACCACACAAGGCTCTGTCCAGTCTGGCCTTGAACACTGCCAAGGATGCAGCATTCACAACTTCCCAGGACAACCCATTCCAGTGCCTCAACACCCTTATAGTAAAGAATTTCTTCCTTATATCCAATCTAAACTTTCCTTGTTTAAGATTTAACACATTGCCCTTTGTCCTGTCACTACAGTCCCTAATGAAGAGTCCCTCCCCAGCAGCCCTATAGGC
>JBAFWW010056562.1:2411-22606 GCA_036873685.1 Agapornis canus
GCACCAGCTACTGAGAAGGAGAAAAATGACTGCTACTGCTGAACCCAGGACAGCAGTCTTTATTGGAAATGATAAATGGTGTACTATCTTACCTGCCTACTCTTGGCCATGCAGCTTATCCTCACTTATAGGTAGACTGTAAGATAAAAACTATCAAAAAAGGCAAAGAAATTACCCAAGAGAACTGCTGCTCTCTCCTGAGAAGGGATGAGGTTGGAGACACAATTTGATGGGGCACTTAAGGCATGGATGAGCTGGGTGAGATGGCTGGTAGATAAATAGACCTATAGGCTCAACCTTCTTTCCTGCCTGTGAACATCACCTACTTTCCCCTCACCATACATTGTCCTCTGTTAAGTGACAAGATTCAAACCTTGAGTTAATTCTTGAAGGAAAGTCAATGAAATTTTAATGTTCTGCATAAGTCTGTCACTTTTGAACTTAAATTTTATCAAGAAACTAATTAAATCAGCATGTCTAGGGCAGGAGTGAGAAGAATGTAAGCAAAAACCTTTTCAATGAATCACATAAGAGGCATCTTATTTGTATGATACCGTGTCTGCACATAGTGACATGGTAATTATTAATGACACCAGTCCTGCAATGCATGAGTTTGGCTGACGTGGTCTTACCCTCCTACTGGAAAATGCTGATATGACTGTTGCAGACCACTACCATTACTTCCAAATATCATTCCATTTTCTTTTTTTCTCCTCTGGCAAAACACTGTACCTAACTTAAATACACTTCAGCTGCACTTGCTTAAGCACTGAGTGCACAAAGTCATACCTAAAAGTTCATGGGAAATACCAGCCTTTCAGACTTCATTTTTATCCTGAAGAAGGACAAAAAGTTTAAAAACATCAGAATTTTGGTGAACAAAACACCTCCAAATTTAAGTAAGTTCAAGGTTAAAGTGTATTTTCCTATAGTAGCACATTGCCTCAAGGAGTGGTAGGTATGTGTAATCAGTTTGCATCATAAATCATGCTCATGCAGCAGGCTATATCTCCCCTGGGACACATAGCATTGCAAAATTCCCATGGTATAGCAAATAGCTTGATGAGAAAGCTATCCAGAAACATGATGGGAAATGCTATCCTTCAAAGTATACTCTGGAAATGAACAGAGCACTGAGATACATTTCTCACCAGGCACTAGGTCATAAATAAGACACGTTGTTTCAGACTGAAGGCTTGTGAAAGAGCAAAAGGAAAAGCTAAGTTTTCAGTTGAAGTCATCCAGAGCAGGGGTCACTATTTTCCTACTGGAGACTTTAATATTACAGAAATTCTATTTCTTATTGGAGAAATCAGGAAACAAATAATTAATAATGTGACTCAAACTTACAAAACACAATAATTCAACCAGTGATTAATATTTTACTCTATAAAGTCTTTTAAAAATTAAAGCAGAGGTCTTATGTAAAGTGTTGCCAAATCAGTTCGTAAAAGTTAACCACCCTATTGTGCTGCTTCTTTCTTGGTGGATCCTGGAATACATGAGAATACTGGGAGAAGGCTCCAGTAATTTCCTTTACTAAGCTGAGGGCTTGTAAAGACTAAAAGAATGGGCTATCGATGTCGTGTACAGAGTATAGGGTATGCAGCAAGAACTGTATTTCCAAGTGCTTTGGCAGGGAGAATCCAGTGTTGACTACTTTCTTTGGCCTCCCTCTCAAAGTCCTTCCAGTAGGAGCATTGCAATTACACTATAATGGTAAGAAAATATCTGCTGCTGCATTTGGTCAAAGAGAAAAACTGCAAGGAAATGGAGCCTTCCATCTGTCAGAGTAGTTGCCAGGAGAAATGCCTGTGCAACAGAAGGAGGTCAAAGAAAGAACAGTAGTATCTGGGGAGAATAAAGGGAGAGAGTGAAGCAGAAGGACCATTTTATCACATTTGGGTGACTCACAGTGGGGGAGATGCAAAGACACACCATCTCAAGGTTAGAAGTCAAAGTTTAGAGCTAGTTTCCTAGTTGAGTAATCCACCCACCTGATTCTCCTTTGCACAGCCATTTACAGCAGGGCACAGTGAGGGTAAGATGCTACAATGTGACTAAACTGTAAATGACAGAACATGAAGGGCAGTAAAGAGTTTGGCCCCAGATGTGGGAAGTACAGAGGTAACTTCCATTACATTTAATTAGTGCTATCAACATTAATTTCCTGTGCGTAGACAGCAGAAGACATCCTTTTGATTTCAAATTAATTAACACATAATGATTAATCTGATAGGGTACATCTTTTCAGGCAAGAGTGTCCTCTTGATCACAGTTTGGGTGCCAGCACCACTCATCATCTGTGTGTTTTAATTTCTAACTGCTCTCCAGAAGCAAATTTAGCTCTGCAAATCTGTCGATGGAATGAATGACTGGCTGGTTTCCATGTTCTGTGTGTTTTGTTCATTTGATAACACACTGAGAACATCTTGGAAATATTTTTTTATTATTATTATTTAAGTCTTTTCCTTCCCCCTTTTCCTCCAAGGAAGTTCTGAGGTAGAAAATGAGGATGCTGCACCAGCGAGAAATTTGTATTAGCTGTTTTTTACTAGAGAATGCAAGAAATAAGAAGTTTCTAAAACCTGATCAACACATAAACAGTTCATGGCAGGTTCCCAGACAGATTTGTCTCACTTTAGTTGCCAGCATTTAATGGAACAATTCTCCTTGCACCAACTGCAGTAAAGTGTGTTTGTTTCACTGAAACAGGATCTTGAACTTCATCAGCTTCCCACCATATTCCTCACACTTTATGATACCTGCTGGATAGTGCTGTTAATATTACTCTTCCCTTTCCATTTGTCAAGTGATTACTCAGTCACACTTGGTTAATATTTATCCACTTTCTTTAGACATTTATGAATGCAAACATCTCCATATCCATATCCAGGAATGCAAACATCTCCATATCCATATCCAGATGCACCAATACTTGAGTAGACAGCCTACAGTTACCTTTAATATTGAGAACTATGCAACTAAACTTACAGTTGTACAGACATGAATTAGGAGCTAGCAGCAAGTCTCAGATACTTGCAGTTAGGAAAACCTTTACATTCTCAAGACATTCCATATCCATTCAGAAAAGTAACTAAGCATATTTACAGTGACTGGTCTGTTTCAGCATGAGAGCAGAAAACTAAGTATGCTTGTGCAACATGGAATAAATAGGAGAAAAAAACCTGTTTTTTTCAGATCCCATAGCTAAGATGAGAAGTTTTTCCATGATCAACTCTATGAACTCTTATATAGTTTCTGAATCAATCGCAAGAGAAAAAATGGAAGGAAAACACCAAATAAGATTCTTCATGCTATTACTGTGGATTCATTTATGTGATGCAGTTGTGTTCTGTATTCTGCATAAAAGCTATGCTTTTTATGGCAGCTCCATCAGGGAGAAAGCTTACAGTACCTGTTTACCCATCTCTACTCCAGTAAATGAGAAGAAAGATACAGCTAGCATGGTGTCCTCAGGCAGGGGTAATCATAATTTCTGGTCTGTAGTATTCACTCTTTTCAGTTGCCATTTACAGCAACAAACTACTGCTTGAAGACTGAGGATTCCTGCTTTTACTGTCTTACTCAGAAACAAAAGAAGATGACAAAAACCTTTTCAGTCTTTAACATTAGGACCTGACTTTGGACAGCTAAATGAAGTTGAGGTCCCCTTTCCCTACCTATCAAAGTGTGAGTTGTTAAGCACACTGAAATCACAGCTACTGTGGGAAGGTATTAGTTTATTTTGTCTCAGCATGCCTACCATTTGTTTGCATTGAAAGAAAGGAAGGACACTCAGTTTGATATTCAAAGCACCCCTGCAACATCCATGTGAAAACTCACGAGGGAATGAAGCCTTCCTGGAAGTCTGCCAGGTAGTGAAAGCTGTAATAACACTTCAAGCCTTCTCATATGTTGGTAAATATAAATTTGTGTAGGGTTCTGTCTGTGTGAAGTCTTTGGTAAAATTCCTGTTCAGAAGCTACAATATCAACTTGTTCTGCTCTTTTCAAAGTAGAAGTCCTAGGGCTGGTTGAGAAAATCAGTGTTGCTCTTTGTGATTAACCCCATTAGAAGCTGAAGGTATCATGCTGTGTTTAACTCACTCTTAGCTGAGAAGAAACATTAGAAATAACAGTAAATAACAGCAGCTAAAGATGATTTCATTTGAAACTGTATAAGGTAATGCTGAAGAAGGAGAGAAAGAGTTGTGGTTTTAAGCCTTCCAGATACATAAGGGAAAAATGTATAAATTCAATGCACAGGTTGTCACAGGCAAGGCAACAGAACAACAGTGAGAAAAGAAACAACAGCAGTAACTGCAGTACACGCAGTTTGAGTCTGAACCCTTTGTTAAAAAACATACCCTGGCTGGTCAAAAGAAACTATGAAATACATAAGAGCTCTTTTGACTGGCATTCAACCCAGAAATTATAAGTAAATAAATACATAAATATCTCCCATCTCATATCTTACAGATTAGAATAAAAAAAAAAAAAAAAAAAAAAAAAACTTTCTAAAATTTTTGGTCACCACAATGAAAAAATTGATAAGCTCCAACCTGTATGGCTCAATCCAGCTGCTAATATAATGGAATAGTTGAGGGCTGGTGCATCTGTGCCTCTGCTCTTCCACCGACTCAAAGTCTGCAAAACTGAAGGACAAGAACTGTTGTTCTTGGCTTAGCTTTGCACTCCTATTAGTTGTTGTTGTTTTTCTTTAAAGATACCAGGAAGGGTAAGGAAAGGCTGTTTGCCAAGAAGTGGTGCTTAAGTTGACAGTTCAGACAGATGATTGATTGCTAGCTTCAAAGCAGAAGCATGGACAGGTCTAGACTGAAAAATAGGAGCTCCAGGAAAGACAAGAAAGAGAAGGTGAAGGACTGCAGGCAGTGATAACCCAACAGGGATTAGAGAAAGAAAGCAAGAAGTTTCTTTGGTTGCTTTCATTCCCAAGAAATATATTGCTGTCCCTTTAACTCCGTATGCCTCTTTGGCACACGTACCAGTGGAAGGATTACACTTTGCTAAGGAAGTAATGCAAACTTGTCTTTATTTGGTTACCATGGATATGGCACTATGTGAGACAAAGCCTACTATTTGCATTGCAAACGACCAGGAGCAGTGAAGGACACCCGATTTGATATTCTGGCCACAGCATGTTCCAGGTTCTTCCTTATGAATGACCAAAAGTGGAACAACCACCAACTTTGGGTCTGTGCTTGGTACTAAGAGAACAAGGCTAAGGGATGTTGCGTTTCAGATGCAGAAGGAAGAGACAAAATCATGCGCATCTGCAGGTGAAATGGCATTTCTTGTGAGAGATAGCTATCAGACAGGTATGGTGGTCATTCAGTTTTACAGCTTTTCCCCCTGGGGTACTAGAGCTGAATCAATATGCTGCTGAT
The DNA here is from genome assembly GCA_036873685.1 of Agapornis canus. NCBI lineage: Eukaryota > Metazoa > Chordata > Aves > Psittaciformes > Psittacidae > Agapornis > Agapornis canus. The sequence goes on from JBAFWW010056562.1 coordinate 7,822, forward strand.
CTGGAACAAATGATTTTCACAGGCACTGGAATGGAATAGGAAGCAGAGAAATCTTCTGACGGCAACACTTTTTATCCAGCTAAGTGTCCTCTTCATTCTGCAGAAGCACTCTTTAAAGTACCTTAATTTTATACAAAAGCCAGTTAAATGAGCAACATGAACAGTCCCTTAAGCAGACCTAGTGGGGACCAGCATAGTGCAGTTAACAACAAAGAAGGAAGTTGTCTTGTTTCCGTACAACAAATTGCAAATGATTGTTTGTCTATTAGGTTGCTAATTGTGAGTAATTCTTTCTTATTGCTTTAAGCTCTACCAGATATATAGTTGCACATCATTTTTTATTTCAACTGACATGGAATACAACAGCATGACCCTTCTTCTATAGATAGAAGTAGCCAAATTGCCATCGGTTTGAGTGAAAAAGTAACTGGATCCCAAACGATTAGCCTGCATGCATGAATCAATGGTTTCCTTTCCAAGGGATTTTAGACATGGATTAACCAGGACAGTAGATCAGACGTTTGGCAAAAATATTGTTTCCTCCCTTAGCACTGGACTAGACACATCTCTGATAGGGCCAGGGCAGCTATATCATTCCAGGATACTCTTGGCTTCCCACTCCAGGAGAGTGGTCCACAGCTGGTAACAGGGCACCAGCACCATCTAAGTAGTTTTGCTTTGTTAAGGAGCGTGCTGCCAGATCTCCTTCTGTCCTTACACCACTGTTCCTTACAGGTACAGGGGAACAACTAGGATGACCACCACCATTCATTTGCTCACCAAAAGGCCCACTAAATAGTAGCTTTTCTCAAATATAATCTCACTCAAATCCATAGGTTTTTTTTTTTCTGCTGGTGTCTGCAAGTGAGAGATGCATCAGCCCCAGAAGCTTTTTCCCTTTCTTCTAAAGCAAGCAGCTGGCACCATGCCTAGTCCTGAATACATTTTCTAACACCAAGCTCACAGGGAGCTCAAGCCATAGTACTCCTGAGCAAACATTGTGAGTGAAGAACATGGAGCTCTGCAGATGGGTTAAGTTGCCTCTTTGTTCTGGTGTCCTGCCTTGAACTCTCACATCCAGACTCCCTAGCGACACAGGAATATACACCCTTGAGACTGGTGTTAGAGGTGCACAGCAACATCATCACCAGACCAACACCTTCATGTACCCTGAGTATTATTTCAGGCATTTCCACCAACCGTAATGCTAAATTAATTACTGATGGGTCAGATTTTGTCTGGCCTTCCAGTGAATGCGCAGCTGGGGAAGGGGGTAAGTGATAATGACAGAAATGCTGCCTCAGTCTCTCTGGTGCATGCATGAGCACCACTGGACTTTATACACACACACTTCAGTCCGTTCCTACCATTTCAGAGCACCTAGCAATGAAATAAAGCCTGGGTCTGCTATGTCCTCCTCCCTTTCTGCATCAGCCCATGAAGCAGGTCAAGAAGGGAGAGGGAGAAGGGTGGGACTTGAAATGGGAACAAATACCTGGACAGGCAACTCTCTCTGCATGCTCTCTCTGACAGCTCTCTACAGCTTCAAGCCCTCAGCCTCCTCTTGCAACAGTGCAGAGTTGGGGAAGTTATCCGTGGGCTGCTCTTAGTGCTCTTCCAGGTGCATCCTGCAGCAGCAACAGCAAAGAGTAGAAAATGCTGGTGCCAGCCTGTGTTGTCAGGCCAAAGCACATGTAAATGCGGACCATATGTAGGTCTCCTTGAAATATGAACTTAGCATGTTGTTTATTTTCAGTTCCATCCTTCTGCCCTGCAGGAGCCTGTCCTTCCTTTGCAACAAAACTGATTAGGAAACAGTTTTCTTGGCATTTCTGTAAGAATCAGTACACAAGCCTGTAGAGATGTGGTGAGGCAGGCAGGATGCTAAGTCTCTCGAGTGACAAAATGACTTGGAGTGAATAACCTATGAAAAGCACCATTTTCTTTAATGCCTGAAAATAAGCTAGGGCTCAGTCCACCAATCAATGGGTCTGTTTCCTTTGTGGGTTCAGTCCTTTATTTTAGTAAAAACCATTTTGTTGATTTAATTCTACAAATACTGCACAACCACAAGAGGGAGGGGAAAAGCAGCATTCCCTGCCTCCCCACATCAGCACCACAGCAAATTCTATATGGTAACACTGAATCTGTAAGTGGTAGATATCTTGCTATTTCCACTGGTTTCAAGGGAGTTACAGATTGATACCACAGAAGATGCAAGCGGCCTGCTGTTTTTATTCTTGGCATTCTCAGAGCTTGGAATAACTCACCCTAACTCTTATGGACAAAGGTAAATTTACAGACCTGAAATTTGGAACATTTGTTTTTTATCTTCTCTATAAAACTAGGATCTTTAAGTCATCAAGGCTACAGAAATAATGAAGTGTATTGGCCTTTGTAATGTCATTCTTACAAGGCTCATTTCAAAGCATAGCAGCACTGCAAAATATTTTTATTTTTATTTTTTTTTTGCTATTTATAGCCACACAGTTCAAGTGGAATCTGGTTCTCACCAACCTTTATCTTCCTACCTCACCCTTATATATGAGCTCAAACTTTGCATTGGACAAGAACAGTTCAAAAAGCCAGTACCAGATTTATGGGGTGGGTATGTATTTCATTCATATCTCAGCAACTTCCTAACACAGAGAAGCAAACACTGATTCTGTTGCTTGCGGCTAGTCATACCCAGTTTTGCCATGAGTTTGGATCAGATTCAAATAGCTTTAGGTTAGTTCACAAGCAGCCTGGCTGATTTCAGTCAGAAGCCAGCATGCTTAGTGTGTCAGCATATAAGGAAAGAATAAGATGAAGCTGACCTCCTATCAGAGGTTAGAAACAGCACATATTCACTAGAATTGCTCTGACAAGTGTTTAGGCATAATTGCTCCTTTCTTTCTCTCTCCAGTGCAAGGTTTCAACTAAATTTCTTTCATATGGAAGTAGGCAGACTTTGGCCAGAATTACTCCTGATTTAACTGACAGTCACTTCAGGTCTAGTTCTGAGACTATAAAAGTGAATCAAAATTTACTCACTGAGCACCTGGTTCAGGCTTCATCCACATTGAACCCTGCTAGCCACCACAAGCGTTAATTTCCTCCATCTGTGTACTGGCACAGGAAACCCTGAGGGCAAACATTTTCCTTTTCTGTGTTGGTAAGAGTGTGCTTTGCATACAAGGGGAAGGCAGGGAGGGACACTAAGTATACGTAATCTTTCATGTTGTGGGCCAGATTTTATGTCCCTTAGTCAAACATGAATTTCATTTAAACAACTGCTAATCCTACCTCTCTGTCTGAGAAAACAGAGTATAGTTGATAAGTTATTAACTTAATCTGACTTTAGACGGACCAATAAAACTACATAGCTTAACATCTTTGATAGTGGTATCATTAGACACTGTATATTGTGTTTAATACATTTAATTACTCAGTGACAAAAGCTTCAAGTTTTAGCTGCTGGTAATTACATTATCCCATGAACACGGAGTACGAGACACAGTCATGCAGTGTTAGACACACCTTCCCTCTCTGTTACATGCATTTGCAAGAAATGGAACAGTAGAAAAGGAATTTTGTCTTCCAAAGATACTTCCCTTGGCATCACACTTCAGCCAGCAGTGGTTGTCTGGGGTAGGCATACAATACAAATGTGGCTTCAGTAAAGAATAAGGGACACAAAGCTTGCCTGGTTGAGGCCTGGTACTGCAAAGCATCCTCTAATGCCCCTTAGAAGCCAGAGGAGGGACAGTGAGAGTCTCCAGCAGCTCTTCCATCTGAGCTCAACAACTCTGAAAACCTCTCACAGCTTTCCCATTCCTAAAAGAGGAAGGACAAACATTTGCCTAACCTGGGCTGATATTTTCATAATCCCCAACAATTCATGCCAAAAAGAAACCTGTTTTTCAAACACATTTTATCTACTCTGTGTCACATGTTTTCAAGAATAAATGTGATCAGGAAGTTTTGTTGATTTTTTCCTTAAAACAATATGAGAAGTTGACATGGCACAGATTTTAGGGCCAGCAATACCTCTCACTGCCCTGTTGATGCCACAAGCCAACCTGTCTGTGGACAGTCTTGTACATGAATGGGAAACACTCTGGGCAATCCTGTGGGGTAAGGCAGACACAGGCTGTTGTCCCAACATTGTCCAAAACTGCCTTAAGGTGGTCAATCCATGTCATCTTCTACAGGTATGAAGGTCCAGATGGCTTCAAGAAGCCAGCCTGCCTAATTGTCAGTCAGGTGCCTGGTGATGGTGATGACCATAGGGTTCATCAGAACACTAAAAATTCCTGGTATCTTCGCGACTCATGGAATGGCACAAAGTGCTCTCAAACATCAATCTCAAGAACAAACAATCCTTCGAAAAATCACAGGCCTACTAAGCAAAACAAACTCAGCACTTGAAAACTAATGAAGATAACAGCGCAGCCAAAGCTTACAAAGCTGCTCTCATCACACTTGAAAAGAAAATAAACAGCCTGAAAAACAACAAATACAACCTGTAAAGCTACATGAAATAGCCAGATCATGAAACTGTAGTCAAGAAGGTTAACTAAGCCAATACCGAGACAAGGCAAAGCAAGATTAAGTCAAACCCTAGGAATTTAATCCGGAGCTCTGTAAGAGCTCTTGGAGGGGAACTCTGTACCATGCATGAATACACATAAATAACACATGATTTCATTAAGTGTAATTTCTTCCTCCCAGTATTCTGCACTTTTTGGCTTTCCATCTTGTCAGTGAGGAAGTCCAGAACACAGAGTACTGATTTCACATGTGACTTCAGTCCATTCATTATCCCTCCTCGCTTATGCTTGAGGATGGATGTAAAAAAGCAGGAAATAAGCACAACATAATCACACTGAGCTCCAGCAAACTCCTGGTGTACAGCATCAACTAGCTTGCACTACCACATGGCATCTTACCAGAGCTAAACAAGTCTTAATGGCACTAGTTTGAAATGGCTGCAAGATGCAGCAAGATGCCCAGCAGAGCCTGCAGGGGTGTCTCTAAACACAAACTGATGTTGCTTGATGCTCATAAGCAAACTCACCTTCACAAGATTATGTTATTTTCCCTAGTGAAATCCCAGCTTCTTTAAGTGGGAGAACCCAGCCTAGATTAGCAATTTATCTGCACTTGTTCTCCCTTTATTTTCAGAGGATTAAGTGTACCATTGCACTAGAGAGGTGAGGTCAGAAGGATCAAATTAAAGAGGTCCACAGAAATAAAGTAACTCCTTTTTCCACAGCTTTTTAACCAAGTGTGTACTTCAATGTCTTTGTGACAGCCAGGATGACTCAAGTTATTGTTGCCATGAACACAATCTATTGACTATACAAGAAAATCATTTTGAGATGATTTTCATCAGAACTCACAAAATGGGTTTCAAAGACATCTCACTCTGCAGCATGTAACTGCTGGGTCAAACTGCATTCACAGTTTTCTCTCTCAACTTTCACCATATACAAAATCCTTTTTTTCCCTAACCCACTCCTCCGTGTGGCAAATTGCAGGCAAATGTTCTGCATTTGGTGGGAAACCACAGCTCATTCCTGCCCTTCTCTCCACAGTCTTTGACTTTCCATAAAGAAAGCCTTGGCTGGGACTTCAGAGTGAATATACTTTGTTGTGGCCCTTGGCAGAGAATGAGCTGTCACCTCAGCTCCATACAAACCACAGGAAAGGACTATCCCAAAGACCTGGTATTAAAGGGTTGCTCATTCATTACTGGGAGATTCAGTCTCACCCATTGCAAAGAAGATGGGATGGCACCAACAAATATGATGTTATATTTTCTGTAGATAGAGTGCATTTGCAGTAAAACCCCAATGACCAAATATCCCTCCTCATGTCCTGGTGTCCCCACTGAATCCAGAGCAACTGATCAGGGTTCAGGCTTGGAAGCAGCAAAGTGTGTCCTTAGAATTAAGCTCAGCTTCCACTGTTTTGTTGATGAAGACAGGCTTACGCTAGAAACTAAACAAGTGGGGTTCAGCCCTTTAGCAGGAGATTTTGTGTCAGTTTTTCTGCAGTAATCTTTAAAATTTTCCTTCCCCATCTCCTGTAAAAATACCCAAATAATTAAACCAAATAATTCAGCTTTTTCCTCAGATATTTAAAGCCACAGATGCAGTCTGGACAAATCAAATAGAAAAGTTTTGTTGGTGACCCGTGACACTGAAGTGAAATTATTCCTCTCAGAGCTATTTCTAGGATACTAGACAAAAAAAGAAGAGAACATTTTTCAACAGGACAGCAATTAATAAGGAGCTATTTGCATGTGTGCGTGTCTGCTTTTCTGTGGGTACATATGGGGAGAGTACAAAATTAGAAGTACTGAAAGTATATATTTTCCAGCATTCTTGGTGAAGTTAGATGGAAACATGGCAAAGAACAAATCTGGGTGGGGAAACAACTAATATGTGCTCTCTTGCACATTCTGAGCTTTTGCTATGTCTTTTCTGCATCCTTTTTATCACATGGGAGAGTCCAAGTCATAGTGCTAAAGCCAATTTGGGAAAACAACATGGAAATGACAGGGCCTGCCCTGTCCATGCTCCCTAGAGATATCTGGTTGGAAAGTTTCTGAAGAACTTTCTTTCCCCAGTGAAAAATGGGGTTATGTTGAAACTGAGATTCTTATGAGAATAAAGCTCTCACAAGCTGGGAGTTTGTTTTCATGCTTTTAAAGAAGCACATTTAAAAAGACACTAGAGGGCTTTCACATCCCCTTTTCCCACCCTGTTACTGGGTTACAACTGGCAAACACGGCTCAGAAGCTAAAAAAGTGGGTAAATCCCCCACTTTTTTTCTTGACTGTGTTCGTATCTTTGATAATAACAAAAGTGTGTGGACACTGACAAAGAAAACAGTGAGCTGGTATCTAGAAACCGGTACTATGACTTCAGTTAACATTGTCAAAACTGCCATAATCTACAAAATCTATATGTCCATCATATTCTAGATCTCCCTACCTGCACATACATACCACTGTGTATGCAAAGTTTGTTGGTTGTTATCATTCACTAAATGTGTTTTATAAGAGGTAGAAAAGGATATAGAAAATTACATATTTTATAAACATGATTCAGATCATAATAGCTAGGATCATACAGAAAGATTAAAAAGAAAGTGCAGAATTCTAATCTTCCAAATCAAATCCATATTCCATGGAGAAAGGAGTAAAATAATTCTACTAGTATTACTTATATGATCTAATTTTATCGATGCTACAGGAATGGGTCTCGCAGTCAAAAGACTTTACATAAGAACAAATATTTTGGGGTCACTGTCTTTTCTTTAGTGCTGCAGAATTTGTGACATCCTCCTTAATATTCCTTGGGTCTATATCTTTTTGGTGCTGAAGACAGCTGACTATCTTGTAACATACATTGTCTCTGAAATATTCCAGTTCCCCTTTGAAGGTTGCTGCAATAAAATACACTTAGAAAGCAACATAACAGCATTTGGACAAAAATGTTTATGAAAAGACTTGGATAATACTTGATCAATTAAACAGACTTGCAAATTTCTACCAGCAGAGGTCATTTTCACTCTAGAATGAGTTAAGGTGATCATAAAAACCTCTGTCTTTTTATCTGAAGGAATATCTTAAAGCCAGTCCCAATGCCCAGGATATTCTTCATAAAGGCAAGTAGTCTGGGGCTGGGTATAGCAAAAATTATAAAGCTTAAACGAATGCTCTTAATTTGATCAAGCAATTTTAGTCTGTGCTGTCAGACATCAACAAAATCTCTGCTTTCACATTACTTGTGTGTATGGGATCGGTCAGTTTAAGCAACCCTGATTGCTGAAATATTTTTCCTGAAAAATTATATTTGTCTAAGAAAAACTTGCCTATGCAACACTAAAACTTCATGTAAGTCTCAGTAAAAAATGCAGTGGGCAAAGGGGAGCCATCTGTTTTCTTCCTTTTCTTTCTTGTGTGTACCAGCATCATCTGTGACTCCCTTCCCAGAAGGCCGAATCCCACCCTCACATACACTACCTTGGTGGCACGGCTGTTGATGAGGGGTGTCTGACAAAGAGACTGTTTTCACAAGGACATACACATGCATAACATTCACCTGAAGACCAAACCATGAACTAATGCATGCTGGCAAGTGTGTTTTAGGAAGGGAATGTATTTTAAGTTTTCAGCTTTAGCAAAGGTAAGATCTGTTATTTGGAAAAGCAAAAGGAAAAAAGTTAAAAAATAAGGAATACCTGTTTAGGCAGAATGATGGCTTGAACCTGAGAAAGCATTACCCTTTTGTACTATAACACATTAATAATAGGAACAAAGGAAAATGGGAATTTTGTAGTAAATTAAAAACAAACCAAAGAGAAATGGGAAATATGGTAAACTGTGCAGTTATCCAAAATGAACATTGAAAGTAAGACAATTATTCAGATAAACAGATGTGTATAAGAAAAGAGTTAGTAGTTACTATTCCTCATATAATTGTACTGGGAAGTACACTTATGCTGGATAGTAAGAAGCTTTGATTTTTTTCATTGTCTTGTCATGTTATGGGAGACAAGATGAACACCTCTCTACTATGTAGTTTTTCTCTTTACTGAAGTGACAAGCTTCCACTATGGACATATTGTGCTATCTGCTGAAGAAATACAATACAAAACCAGTATTGTTTAACATTCCCACAGAGCTTATCTGTAAAATCACATGATTTACAGACCCCCCCCCATCCAAACATGGGTGAGGATCCCGCTGCATTGTGTAAGTGCTATAAGGATGCACTTATTTCTAATGGCATAGAAATAATTTCAAAACTGTTGTAATGCAAGGAACAAAATTTTATAGTTAATATGGACTTCTAGCAGATTTTTCTAGCAAGATACATGAAATTTCCTGAATAAACCGATCAAATGTCCCCGTCTTTCACATTCAGCATTATGGTGAACTTCTTACCCTGAAACCTACTGTAGGATGAGATGTGAAACTACAGAAGTGTTGTTACTTTGTCTGTCTAGTGTTTTGAGAAGGCTCATATATGTTTACTTATTATAAAACAGTCCCAGGATGGAAAGTCAATTGTAAACTGGACTGTGGACATGCTGGTGTCTTGCAATCTCAACAAAGCTGGGCTTGAGTTTGGTCCAAAGTGTCTGAAAGACAACAGGGAAACATTGAATTAGATCCAGCCACAAAGAGAGCAAGGGGCAAGTTTTGTTTACAAATGCCACCAAGACTGTTGGGGGGGGGGGTGTAATAGGAAAAAAGCAGGAAATTATGTAAAATAGCCCTTCAAAGTCTGAAAACACTGCTCAGCAATCACTATACAGGAATTAATGCTTGGCAAAGCAATAATACCCCTATTTCTCCTTGTTTTACACTAAGGACCGAAAGGGGAGTTGAAGGAGATTAATTACTTTGCCTACTAATCAATGCAAAGACATATTTTTCTTCTCCTCCATCTCATAATTTTTATTTCATCTAGTTTGGGTTTTTTTAGGGTTGCCAGATGTCCCAGTTTCACTGGGACAATCCTGGGTTTTGAAGGTACATCCCATCTGCTCTTGAAAATGTTTCTGTTCACTGCTCTCTTGTTGATTGTGTGCTTTTAGAGCAGCCAGCCAGCCAGCAAAGGACTGCAGGAGAGAGGCTGATAAATTATTATAAAACTATAAAAAGCTGCCCATATTTCCCCAACTCTGAAAATTCACTCTGTAGGGACAGCTTTTTATAAAATGTAAATGGTCACCATGGCACACAAGAAATTATGATGACAAGTCCCACTGCTGCTCACAGATCACGCCTGTAAGCACATGTATATGTTCCAAACTGGAAGCAGTACTTGTGCCCTTCTTGGGCTGCCTGAGCTCACAACACAGAGGGAGCCCTGGACTTTTTGATTGTGCAATCAAGAAAAGAGAACCTCAGAAACCTGTATGAGGGGGAACATTCCAGGACAACCTCTAGCCAAGAGCTGGACTCGGATGCAGCAGCAGTGCAGGAGACTATGCTCAATCCCTGACCCATTAAAGTACCCCAAGGGAAGGAGGCTACGGGTCAACTAGCCCAAAGTACTTCCACTTACAGAAAGTGGAAGCTCACACTTTTAGCTCCAAATCTATTTCACAGCTGCTAGCTCCCATAAATATATCACAGTTATAATGAATGCATCACAATATTATTTCTGAAGTTCCAGCTACTGAAGCCCTGTGAATCTTTAAGAATCTAAGCTGCTCTACAAGAACAGGAAGTGAATTTGTGGTCCTCATTACAAGAAAAAGCTTGCAAAATCAACTGTGAATGGAGACATGAAAAGCATGCCAAGTCAGTTATTTTCCATTCCTTTTCATGGTGTTCTTCCGAGGCTTGACTCATGGTTTCTGAATGCCTGGGGAGAACAGATCAAGAAAAAGAGAAAGTGATGTTACCTCAAATGGGAGGTCATCTTCCTCCAATCTGGTGCTGCATTTGCAAACAAATCCCATCACAATATCTCCTGTGCATTCCCCAGATTGAAGAACATTCGCACAAGTACCTTACTATACTCAAGCAAACGTCTCATTAAAAACTGCCTTTACCACAAAGACTGCAAAAGACTTCTCAATATCTACACCGCAGGTTGTGGTGACAATAGAGGCATAAAACTTCCAAAAGTTAAGAAGCATAACTGCTTGTCTTTTCTCCCCCAGGTTGTGGGGAACAAGGAGGGGAAGAAAAGATGTGCAGTTTTCACTCATCCATCAATACAAATATTTGAGCTCTTTGTTAGAAAAATGCTAAAAATATTTCAGCTAGCACATATAAACTACTGTTAGTATATTTATAAACGAAATCAGTACAAACTTCTTGTGAATAACAGCATATGGGAGTATAGAGTTTCTGATGAGAGAGGGGGTTTACCTAGTGATAGAGTTCAAAAACAGGAGGAGTGGAATAGCAAAAATAAAACCCACCAATCTTGGCTACATGAAATCTAAAAGGAATATTGCACCCATGAATCTCAGACATCTAGAGCAGGATTCTTTCATCCAAATGACTGACTGCAAAGGGATCCAGGTTAACTATCTCAGGCACAGAAATTTGCACTCTAGACAGCTGGAGTGAATGGGATGCATCCCACTCCTAACACTCTCATGCAAATAGAAGAACTCTGGTTTTGGAGTTTGGAAAGCCACCATGTCTGCTCAATACTGTAATAAAACAGGGCATTAAGTAGTAATAACATATTTACCTTAGAGCACACTGGAATCATAAAGGACTGATGCTGTCTGGAACTAGTAATTTCACCTGCAGTACTTGGTACAAAAAACGTTTTGAAGGACTTAAGTTCAACAACGAGAGTACAATTATTTCATTTTCTTCTGGGATAAAAATACTTAGTGAGAGAACAATGTTATCTTTTTCCTCTGCATTTCTAATTGATTTGAGGAAACTCTAGAAATGCTCATCCTTTCCAGATCTGCCTACAGCATTCAGCTCTCACCAGCCAACACAGTCCTGCTTCCTCTTCCTCAGCATAAAGTTCTTGCCTCCAAACATAAGCTCACTGGGGAAGAAAAATTCTTTCTTCTTGTATTGCAAGGTCCAGCTTACAAGCAGGTGCTTTGATAGCTATCCCCATCCTGCTACAAGGCTCTTCTAAGCACAGCCTGTGACACCTTCATATCTCCTTCCATCCTGCAGTGGCATGTCCTGGTCAGGCCTAAGCTTGTTCATGGCTGGAGCATGATTGGCACATCCTCCTCTTTCAGGAGAATACTTTGAGGAAGAAAGCTCCCTTTTTGTGCTAGATGATGTAGCTGTTACAGCATAATTACTGTGTCCTTGTGGAATGCCATGATTTTAGGGCAGCAAACAGGCTAGCTGCAAGCTCAATGGATCAAATCCCACTGAACTTAGGTTAAAAAGTAAAGCACATCATTTGGAAAACATGAGTACCCACAATTTCTGACAAGTGAACTCAAATTCTGCAGCTGTGTGCAACCTACCTGAACTTGCTCTCTGCACACAGATGGCATAACTAGGACATAGGTTTAACTGGTAGCAGACAGTACAGAAAGCAATGACTGGTACACCTATGAAAGAAGATTTTGAGATCATGATTCCCTAATACTGTGGCAGTCATTTTGTATTGGCTTGCCTTTAAAAACTAAAGTCCCATCTGTAGAATATACATTTTCACATGCAAGGTGCTATTTGCAAATGCTGAGGGATACACTTCAAAGGTCACAAGAAAAGCAATTACTCCTTAGTATCTTAATTTACCCAGTCTGTGGGTTCATCTAACCACAGTACTTGTTTGTATTGTGTATATAAATTTAGATCTATATAATCTTCAATATATAGACATTATAAAGTTTATTACTAAATACCTGTAGAGGAATCAAAATGTCTCTTCCACTTAACCATCAAGCATTTCAATAATTCAAATAGCAATGCCAACAATAGCAGTGCCACCATTTACACAAAAGATTTGCAGAAACTCTTTCTGGCTGCTACATCCTATATTTTCAGTAAGGATGCCAATTATTTTTCATTTGACATTTGTTCTATCTGAGTTAAAAAGATGTTAAATTAAATTTTAAAGCTGCACAGATACAATTCTAGGTGCATTGTGTGGAGCAGTGCAAGCAAAGCCTCTTTTCATTTTTCACTTGTCTCCACACAGTGATTTAGTGCCTTTCAAAGATAAAAAAGGCACTTCCACCCAATGAGCAATCTCTAAAGTAGTTAAATAACCTGCAAACAAAACCCATACAACTGGTATTTGCATAAAACTGCTCTGGTTTAGGGGTCCCTCAGACCTGTCCTCTCCTGCTGCTTGAAACAGAAATTTTTATCCTTGTTTTTATGTTGAAGAGCAATGAGCAAGTATAGAAAAACCTTAGAGTCCATGTATACTGAATCTGTCACTTCCAGGGTACATCTGATTCATGCAATGTTTACTACATGCAACAGATCTGATGTTCCCAAATACTGGCCACTTACTGGGCAGCTCATGTGCCAATATTTCTGTCAAGGAACATGCTAGGCTCACTCTTGCTATGAAATACAACTATCATAGTGTGATTAGTGTCCTCTATGTCCCACATCAGTTCAGCACTTCACTGCATGGTTAGGCATGGAATTTAAATACCAAAGTAAATGTACTTTTTTCATCACAACTACTGTCATCATTTAGTCCAACCTGGATACAGAGCAAAGTGTGAACACTCATTAATTTCAGAGACCAAACAGGTTAAACTCAGTAGACCTCTGCTACAGGCAGCTGTTCAAAAAGGCAGCACATCACTAGAATACTGTATGTTCTATGAGCATGCTAAAAAGCAGTCGAGAAAGATCCAAAGACAATTCTGCCTCTAGGATGAATTAATTCAGAGAAGGGAAAACAATGCTGTTAAATAAGAAATGACACAAACTTTTATTTGAACTTGAAACAAACCAGATCACAGACCTTTGGGGAAGTGTAAAGGGTAGCGTTTGATTGGGTTTTATTTCTTACCCTTATTTCCTCTAATTGTGATCAAGACAGGGAGGGCCAGCACTGAAGTACTAAAGAAGAAAACATTATTAAAAGTGTTCTTACTGTGACAGTCTAAAGCATCAAAAACATTGTGAAATGCTTTTATTAAATATGTAAAGCTATTGTAAATACATGCTTAAGTACTTTATTGCACTTGAAATGCAGTCTTTTATTTCTCAGACAAGATGAAACAAAATAAAGAAAGAGAGAAAGAGGAGTTGCTTTAGGTCCTGTGTTGCACAGCTGGTATTACAGAAGCCTTACAGCAAGGGGTTTTGATAGACCCAAGCACCAGACCTGGCTGCTGATGGCCCTATGTGCAGCAACCCAGCACACCAAAGCAAATGAAGGTAAGGTGACCATCACCCCAGCTTGCAGCTCCTGCTATCAAAATCCCAATAACGCAACTGGCCAGGAGGAGGTAAAAAGGCAAAGGAGACATTGCTCAACACTGCCTTTTCTCCCTTGCTCTCTAAAAAATGTTAACCATGCTCATGTTACTGGTGTCACAGAAGTATCACCTGCCAGGAACCACAAAAGCCCACTGTAGAGTTTTCTCAGGTTATCTGCCTTTGATCATCTTTTGCCATTGGGATCCTGTGCTCTCACATGGCCGCACATAGCTTTGAGACTCTTCTGACACTGGTCAGTCCCTGCCAGTTGTTCCTGCTATGGGAATAAATTTCTGTTTAATCACTGAGTTTAATCTGGGCACAGACAGGTATTTCATAACTGCCCCCACAAGTTTGCTGGGAAGATGCTTATCTAGATCCACTGGGTTGATTTCTTGCTTGATTATCCAGTATGCCCCTCTTCAGCTAGGGTAATGTCTACATGCAGGGAAATCCTGTGTCTCAGCAGAATGATATTCTGTCTCACAGATAAGATTGCAGATGGGATTTCCAAAATTATAGAGCAGTATTTTAAGTGATTGCACAGCAGCTCTATGTCTGCTATGTGCCTCACTAACAGATAGGATCCTTCCTAGTCCTAAATGTAACACAAATCTCCTGTGGTTTAATTCAAAAAGCCTGGAGAATCAAGTGAAGTCCTAAAGCCTGCAAGCATAGATAGACCCACTGACATCTATTTGTTTCAGACAAACCAATAACCTTTATCCAGATTTAACCTACCTACTTGCAGGGTATAGAGATTATGTATACCCCTTGGACAGTTTCATTTACTTTTGCAATAGTTTTAAAACACATCACCTCCATTATGCCCCACCCCTGGCAGTGTTCAAGGCCAGGTTGGATGGGGCTTGGAGCAACCTG
>JBAFWW010056568.1:4115-14843 GCA_036873685.1 Agapornis canus
TTGTTAGAGTTTTTTTGTTTTTTTAAGTAATTTCTTTTTTTTTTTTTTTTTTTTTAAACTTTAATCTGAAATAATCTCTTGGTATCTTATTATGCTCAGACAGGACTCATAAATACGAGGTGTCTGAATAAATTACCTTAGTGCATTTGTAAAATTTTATTGCTTAAGCAATTTTCGATGCATTGTTAAAGGAAGCTCGTTCAGTATATTTAGTGCAGTCAATTGGATTAAAATGTATGCTTCAACCTGTCAGTACTCTAAAATCATAAATAAAAATTAAGGGCAGTGCAAAACAACAGCAGGAAAGGAATCTTTAAAAACAGAAAGCCTTAGAAATTATTTTAATTTAACCAGTGATGCTCTGTAAAGTAAGAACATACTGAAGGTCATGGTAGATCAATCAGAAATCTGTACTTTGCCTGACCCTATTGAAATAAGTGCTCGTTAGAGTGAGAACATAAGTTTACTGATAAAGAATGCACCAAACTCATTCCACACTCTAATGTCTTCACTTGACACTTAAAAACCAGCAAATGTTTAGTGTTAGGGCTGGGGACCTTATGGGTAGCAACATGAAATCACAGTGTTCTTCAAATGCATGGAAGAGGTGGTTACTTAGTCTTGCAAATGCTACTAATGGATTTATTGGGCATATGAGTACTCTCAGGATCTTGACAAAGCATGTGAGCTGGATTTGCATGCTGCCAGATATGTACTTATGGCAGTGATGCAGTTTAGTGCACAGAGGCAGGTTTCAGGATGGACCTGATGAGGGATATAAGTACAAGACAAAAAATTGTATAATAATGAATCAAAAAGAATATGCATTGCATTAAAGAATTGAAAGGGGAAAAGAAATTTCCAGTGTTAAGGCCTCATCGCTACTGACTTAGCCTTGTTAATGTTCAATTAGGCAAAAGTAATTTCATAACTCAGTTTTTAGAGTATTATGAAGTCTGCCCTTGGGAGTTAAGTAGGGAAGTGGTAGTGAAAGCACAGTTTGCATGTGCCATGGAACAATTGCTTTACTCTGGGTAGACACAAGAGAAAAAGAAACAGTCTGGAAGAAGAGGAAGGAAAAAAGCAGCCTGGGTAGAACAGGGAGCAGAAGAGAGGCAAAGCCAGCAGCCAGGGAAGCCTGAAGTAGTGATTTGCAATGACACAATGTTCTCTACTACTTAGAGGGTAACAGAAGTAGAACAGCATTTGTACATAGCCTTCATAGTACATTTTAAAAACTTTCAGACAGGTCATTAAAATGTGTTGAGTGTAAAGCAGGCCAAGGTGTAGAGACGGGTCATCTCTGCTGCTGATGTGAACCATGGTAATGTGACAGATTCCTGAGGAGCCCTGTCCACACTGACAGGGGCTATTTCCCTTGTTACTGTAATTTGTGTAATGAATGTTTTAGAGGCCAGTTGTTTGCCTGCTGTTTCCATGGAAGAATAGCACTAAAAAATAGCTTTTAAAAGCAACTTAATCTTTGTGACCCTGAATAAAATTTCTTAGTTTGGAGCCATTTTACTTATTTTGCCAATAACTAAATTTTTTCCAGTTGAAATAGTTACTAGACTTAACAAATAGCATAGTTCTTACAGATTTAGTGCAAAAAGGTAGCAAAAGCTTCAGACTGGTTACTTTCCCACTTATCCAGAAATCCTATTTTGCATGCTGCTTACTTACATATCACCCTCTCTGTTGCCTTGGTAATTGGAATGTCTTGGTACTTGGTGGCGATACCTAACAGAAAATTTGGTTGCTGACATTGTAACTTAACGTACTGTGCTGATATCAGACAGCAAAGCCCAAACAGCTCATAGACTCCTGGCCTTTCTGCTCACTTGGATTGCTTGGCAGGTCTGTGATTATGAACTGTTAAAGCAGGTATAGGTTTTACTTAGCTTTGGACTCTGCCTTAGCAGCAGGCTCAGAGACAAGCAACAGTTTACAGTGTGGGGAGTGAAATGCTCCAGAGTTCAGAAGATAATCTTCAGGCTGTTATCAAGAACTTACAGTTTATGTACTAGATCTTGGACTAAATAATTTGAGAGTCATTATATTTGGCTGGAATTAATTCATCACTGATGTAGTCTTTTGTAGACTTATAATTTTGTTAATATTTAACTAGAAAGAACGATTGAACGGAGTACTATTTCTTTATTTTGACCTAACCTTGGCTTTGGCAACTTTGGTTTTGAAAATCTAAATATAAGTACAATGGAATGACAAAATTACTGTTAGGAGTGAAGGATTCACAGTAAATACATTGCTTTGTGCTTGCATTTCTGAACAGTGAAATTCCACAGTTCAAGTATTATTAATCAAATTAAATAATTTGCTTTAAATTGTCTAGTCACTTTTATTCTACTCTGTGTACAAACTGTGTAATATTAACATTATTCAGACTAATGCAAATGTATGAGATAATAGCAGGGGTTGAAGATTGCAAAGGAAAAAACATGAGCTATCAGTTTCTTTATAATGGGTGGTTTTTTGAATAGAAATTGAAGTAACCTACCTTCCTGGTTACATGAACTATTTGAGATAGCTTTTTATGTTTTTATGTATGTGTGCATGCATATATATAGGATTTGTGCATATATAAATATATACATATAAAATTTTACTGTGTGCATAGGTATGTTTATATATGCACACAGACAAATTTTTGGATTGGGCGCAAGGAGAGTGTGAAATACTCTGTTTCAGTCAGTGTGCAGTATCTAAAAGAACTCTCCACCAAAAAAACCCCAAACCCTAACAAAAAGATAACAACACTTCCACAACCATCTGCTCCCCTGAGTTATAATGGCAGAGCCTTGAAAGTTTTATATGGTCCATGTATCTGTTAAGTAAGCTGCTGTTGACTTACATGCAAGCCTTATGCTTAAATTTGGATCTTTATATATTTACAAATGCATTTGTGGATCAACATCACTTATCACTGCACAAGAAATTTGAGAAAACAAAGACAGTTACCATTATATACTTATCAAACAGCTGACCTTGCCTTCTGCCTAAATTCAGAAAGGCAAATACTTGCTCAGCCTGGCACAAAGGAGCCGTAAGTGTTGACTCTGACAATAAGGTTTTACTTACTCCCCTCCCCACAACAAACCCCTGGACCAAAAAAACCAAACAGTTAAGGAAGTGTAAAAGCAGTCAGTATTTGGGATACTAGATTTAAACAAAATAAACATGCACTGTGGGGTATTGTATTGTAAATTAAGGTTACAGGTATGATTAAACTCTCATTGACTGTACACTAGAATGTTGACAAGAATGTGATTTCAGTTTCCAATGACCTAGTACTCTTCCTTTCTGAAAGGAACTTGTAGAATATTATAAGCACCACTCTCTCAAAGAAGGCTTTCGAAGTCTGGATACTACTCTTCAATTTCCTTACAAAGAACCTGAAAATTCAGCAGGACAGAGGAGTAACAGAACAGGTGGCAACTGTGAGTATTATAAATGTTTTTGTTATTTTCTATCATATAAATATTAAAAGGACAAGGTACTTTGAATGTCTTCATTTTCCATTTTTGACATATAACCAATTAATATGGTAATGCTTTTAGCTAGGATTTTTTGAAGGTAAGCAGATTTAGATCTGCCAGGAGGTTTATAAACATGTCTAGCAGGTTTGTCTTACTGACGAACTTAAAATATCCCTGATAGTCAAAAATCTATTAAGCATGCTGGTGAGAGATTAAATTGCATCCTGCCTAGGTTTTTTTGAGACATTTGCATACATGCAGCTACTAGCATTAATAATATCTGTGACAATTTCTAATCCTTAAAAAGGGATTTCAATAAGTCAGTCATGTAGTGTAGCCTAATGCAGTATCTGCTTAATGATATTACATAAATTTTCCAAACCAACCATTAGATTTACTGTATCATAATTATTTTTATGCCTGCCTGTTAACCTTATATGTTTATTACAGGCCTCTAAGCTTTGAAAGTTAATGAACTACTGTACACTGTAAACAGCAGTTAAAAAGTTTTGAAGTTTAGAAATAAACTGAGAAGAATCTACAATGCACATGATATTCTTTACTTAATGCATTATGACTTAAGTTGATGTTAGCATACTGTTTAGGACATGTACAAGTTCAGTGTTGATGGTAAAAACTACGACATGGCTGGTCTCTGGAAGGTATATAATGTTTCTGTCCAAGAGTGAATATCAGGTTTGCAGTTTTGCAGACAATGGCTGTATCTTTGTACTGCAACAGAAAATAAGAGGAAAATAAAAATTAATGGGGATTTTAACAATATAAAGACTGCTGTGAAAGACCATAAGGTCTAGTCCAGTCTTTGTGATGATGAAGTCAGATGTGTTATTTTCATTTGCTGTTTGTGCGCTTTTGTTTACTTGCTTGCCTCTGTTCATAACATTTCTATAACTTTGGAGACATTCTTCCTTTCCTAATTAAAGTGAAGATAATTTAGGACAGATGATTGTAGGATACCAGTGAGTCTGTGCATTTCATTTACTCTGTCTCCATCTCCCATCTCTTTATTCCTTCCATTTCTGTTTTCTTTTACTGCTTCCTAGGACTTGTCTCTCCCTGCTATACTGTATCTCAGTGCATCTCCATTCTTGGTAAATTTTCCCGTCCCATACCTTTTTCTCTTTAGGTTGCCATCTCATTCTGCCTCTTTCCTCCTCTTTTCATCTCTCATGCTTTCTTCATCCTTTGCCTCTTCATAGCATTTGAGGCCTTAAGTCTTCAGAGGATATGCCCCCACTTAGTTTGTTTTGTATTTATTTGAATTATTATTGACTGTAAGCAGAACAGATTTGTGTGGTTTTCATTCTTAGGCCACTTAGTATCTATCTGTACTGTCTAGCAACTTATTAGTCTGCAAGAGTATTAGCCCAATTGTTTCATGCTTTACAGGATACAAGATTTTCAGTACAATGTCATTATTATCAGTCCACATAAAAAAGAAAAGAGCACATCTCCTTTGACAAGATCTTATAGGTAGTATATGGAAGAGTAAGAGAAATAAGTCTGGGATGCCCTTAGTCAAGGAGACGAGAAAGTGCCTCTCTGCGGCCATGAATATCAGTTGTTTAATGTTACAAGCTATGCTGGTGGGAACTGGCAGGTTTTGTCTTAGGCCAAACTGATCAAAAAGCCTCTCAATTTTGAAGTGCCTCATATAAAGTCTAATAGATTTCTGCAGTTCTGCTAGACTGCCTGTATTGCCTCTGGATAAAACCTTCATATAATGGGTTTGGCAGTTTTTCTTTTAAAGTGTTAGCTTGTCCCCGTGGGTGTGTCCCCATAGTTTTAAAGCTATCCTTTTGCTTTTTACCAAGGTGATGCTGGAATAACTATGTATCTAGGCTGTGTGAATCCTGCCGAGCTGAATTTGAACAGAAGTTGGTAAATGTTAGGCTGTAGTTTTGTTTTGTAGAGGAGACAACTCATGGGGCAGAGTTAGGCGCTGAGTTGACTTCACAGCCCTCAGTGAGAACTGCCACACAGCTGTGTTTTTGTCCTCTTCAGGCTTATTCTGAGTACAAGAAAAACAGTTGTTGAAAGGAAGCCAAAGAAGTCAGCTGGTGGGAGAGAGGGGCTCTTTACCATTTTTCTTTCTGTTAAGCAACTACTCTATGTCACATTCAGCATATCTTTAACAAGCTCAGGGCTGAAACCAGTCAATGCAATGGACTTGGGCAGCTTGAAGCTGATTTCACAGAGGTTTTGGGTTTCCACTCAGTTTTTTGCACTGTACTGCTCACATGACTATATCTGGATTTTTAATGAGATTGTCTTCTGAAAAGACATCATTTTCTTATTGAAAACAGGTGGGTTTTAGCCTATATAATTGACAGAATAAAAGTACTTCTAAAAACATAATTTGAACCACTGTAGACTTTGACAGAGTTGTATCATTCTCTGCTGCCAAAATCTTTGTGCTGCTGTGAAATTGAACAGCAGTACCAAAATCCACTTTCTAGAATAATGTGAGTATTATAATAATCTTTAGTAACTGCCATGTTTTTTGCTTACCAATCAAAGGAAAGAAAATCAAGTAAAGTTTCAGTTTACTTGTAGTTTCTGATACGAATCTTAATAAATCACCTTGAAACTTCTTAAATCCTCAGTGAATTTGGTTTTCCTTTCAGCAATTACTAGGTTCTTAGAAGAAAAATTCATTTTATGAAGATATTTAACTTGAATTTCACCTTTAATTAGAACTTTTTAGTTTCCTAGTCTTGAATAAGTCACCTACTATATTCTGGTATTTATTGTGAATTTTTAACGTGGCTGTAAAAGCTGTCAGACATTAAGCTTTTTCAATATAGAAATTTAATTTAATTATGAAGATATTCTGGGAAATGGGTACATTTGTTCTTCTTAATTTTTCAGTCTTAGGCTTTTCTAGACGTACTATGATCAAATTTTGTTTTGCTACACAGAAAAATACTAATTCTTACATTAGAGTGGTGATCGACCATTTAATGAAATGAAGACTAAAATGGAAGAAAAGTTGATGTTCTACAGAATAATTTTTGGCACTTCATTCCATTCTGTTGGTGCGGAACACAGTCATATTGAGAAATCAGAGTCTATGAAATTTAGATTTTAATGTAACCTAAATCTTGAAGCCAAACACTGAGTGACTGGATTTCATCATCTATGGACTAGGGACATTAATTATTTCATGTCATCCTACTCCTTAATGCATGAACTCTGCAAAAGTATCTGTTAGTAAAAGTAAAAAGTAAAAGTAAAATTAAAAAAAAAAACAATAAAGATATCACCCTGATTTTAAGGGAACTTAAAAGAACCCAGCCTTTCTCCTTAAAAGCCAATACCAAAGCCGTTGTCAGTGTTTAAAAACAGACTAGTTATCTGCAGAAGCCTATTAGGATTTCCTTGCCCAGATAGATTTAGTTGTTCAGAATTTGACACATGAAACCAAACCTCTAGTTATATCTGACAGAAAGATTTCAAAAAATTAAGATAATGTATACACAGGGAAGGATCAGCCATCCCCTCTATAGCACATAAACTGTCTTTATACTTGCACACTGCTTTTACACTCTGTCATTATGCTTCTGTAGAAACAAAGGCAGTTACTTGTCTCTAAGAATGGGCACACTCTTTCAGTCAAGTTGCCTTTTCGGTTTGTGTAATATTTCCACACACAGCTGTAAACTGGGGTTACTACCTTAGTATAAAGGAGTACCTCAGGTTACCTCATGTGTTCTCAGGTAATCATTTAGTATTACAGGTGGAGAAAAGAACGTAACTGTGAAGGATCAGAAGGGAGTTCATAGTATGCAAGAGGCCCTCGAGTGCATTTCTTTTGAGATACTGACCTAAACTGCTGTTGGTTCGTGTTGCAGGTTTTTTTTATTACTATTATTTTTTAATAAATAACCCTTTGCTTATGAACATTAAAATACAGCATTGGTTCTGTTTATTTTATTCATGTTGGTAGTTTCGTTGTCACAAATGTACCTATTCTCATCCAGGTAAGAGGCATTCTATCATTACTTCTACCTTGGATTCTTTGTTAATTCTTTGCATGAAATAGTTATCATTCCTGCAAATAGCCATTTAGAAGCAAAGTGATTTTTTTCTATGTGTAGTCACAAGAACAAATTCAGGCAAGCAGTCATATGTGATGTATATAACCTGACAAATTTTTAAGGAACACTTTTGGTCAGTAATTATAGGTATTATTAGGCATAATTTACATGCTACTTTCATCATTTCTCTGTTTGAGGATGGACTTCCCTTTCCAAATCATAGCTGGAAGAAAAGACTTTGCACATTACATATTATCATTGCGTCTTCAAAAGAGGGACAAAATCTGAGTACGTGTCAACAAACTGTAGTTGCATTTGAAACTGTTTTAGTTCATTTGATCTAATTTTGTTTTTTAAAAATATGTTGACCCTAGGCTTATTAGTGCTGGATTCCACCTCAGACTTTTCACCTATGGGAGCTGTTACAGGGATTAAGATGATGTGCTGGTTCTGCCTAGGCAAAACTTATCTTTTGGTTTTTTTTCTCCTGACTCGTGGGTTTTCTCTCAAGTCAGGGAAAACTGCAAAGATAAGCAATACTGTTTGGGCCTTAGAGGATGTAGTTTAGTTGTGGAATTCCTATTGATGTTAATATTTGCCAGGGTAAAATACATAGATTTTCCCATGCATGTTATGAGACCCCAATTCAAGTGGTACTTAAATTATATTCCTAATTAAGGGTGTGTGATTAATATTCCTGGGCTCAAGAGGAATTTTTTCCTAGGAGCAAGTTCCTGCTTTTGTACTGCTAAGAAGTGAGACACACAAAATCAAAGAAGAAAAAAATTATCTGTTAGATCTGAAAATATTTACAGGAGTCTACAGTTTTAATTTGCTTCTCTGAAGCCCTGAATGTGGGTGTCTTCTTTCTACTCTCTGAAAAATGCAATTGTTAAAAATTAAATCATAGATCCAAATTTTCTAGTTATTACAGTCAATTTCCTTCCAGACATCCTTAGTGGGGAACCTTAGTTTCCTTATTATCAATGAATTATATAGTTAAAAAACTATTATTTAAATCTTGTGTCAATATTTCAATGTTCTTTTGCTTTTCTCTTTTTCTCTTTCTTTCTCTAAGCCCCTTCTTTGTTCTGTGGGTTTTCTTTTGTAACTCCTCCAGACTACAGCTTTGTTCCCCCTTCTTCCACTCCTTTCTGGTCAGGTACTGCTTTACTGCTTTTATATTTCTTCTAAATTTGTTTCTGTTGTTTCTGTGTGCAGCAAGTGAGGGAAGGGACGAATCTAATACTGTAGTTCTTCTCAGACTCCAAAAACTGAGTTATTACATGTTATTCTTGGAGTAACAAAAATCAAACTTTTAAACTTTTGAAAAGTGTATATTGCAATAAGCAGCTTGAATAGGTGTTGCAAAGCTCAGTCACAGCAGATTCAATTAAGGATCACTTAATCGCATAGTGTTACTTTGCTATGTAGTTGACATCTATAAGCTATATGGATTTTAATGTATTTGCTCAAATGCACAAACCTGAAAATTTCATTGCTTGCAGACAGTTAACATATTCGTCCCATCCCTGCAGCAGACCATAATGAAGCAGCATCTTAGAATGCAATAGCTTTTTTCTTTTTCTTTTTTTTTTTTTGTAGAGAAAATTCTGCATTAACCCTGTTAACTAATTTTACCCATCTGTTTTCTAAATACTGTTTCCTTTATTCTTTGCTTTAATAGATGCAAACATTTTAAATTAAGATACTGCATCAAAATGCTTCAAGTGGTAGCAGTTGTAGTCTTGATTGGTGCATCAGTATGTCTATGACCTGCTCTGTGTTCCAAGAGGTGAACTGCACTGCTGGACAACTTAAGAATTTTGCTAATAGGAAGGTGAATGCCTTTCAGGAGCATATTGAAGAGTTACTACTATTGGGAGTGCAACATTCACTCAGGTTACACTGACACAACTCTGTGTACAGGAGGTGGAGAAAGAGGTTGTGCAAATTGGGATTGAGGCTGGCTTTTGCACTGAGTAAAAGGAGCTGTCTAGCATGTATGAATGTGGGTGTAATCATAATCAAGATCTGAGTGGGCAGTAAGTTTCATACCTGCCCTACAGTTGTCCAAACTGTTTAGTGCTCAGAGATAGTTTTTTAGGGTTTTCTATGGTTTCTGAAAGGGAGAAGGATGTAGGTAGCAGCTCAGTGGTAGAATGGCTAGTGTACTTTCTTGTGCTGAGATTATCTGTAATGAGCTCTTCCTCAATTTATCCCAGGGATTTAAATCTCAATCTCCTATAGTGCTCTTGCATGTTTTGCCCTTCAGTTGGTCACTGTTTTGGAGTCTGTTTCTTCCATTTCTATCTCTTTATGTATAGATTTTTTTGGGCAGATACATTTCCTTCCTTTCAGTAGTCAAAACATCGATGGAGAATTCAAGCTGTAAGGCATTCTTCCAGTTGAAATATAAAGGGACACATCTGTAGAAAAGATGAATAGAATACTGTTATAGCTGTTTACTCTGTGGTCATGAAATTCAGTGGAAATTCTGAAGCACTCACCTCATTTGAATCAAAGAACACAAAGGAGTTAAGTTCTGGCTCTTGTTTGTAGGTAAATACTGTGTGTTTTTATCGTTTTGGCTGAGGATAGAAGATGACCCTTTTCATATAGCTGCACAGTACTTGATTGTAAGGTCCATTGTTAGTGAAACTGGTTTCTGCTCCATGAAAACACATTCCATCTGTTACATGGTTAAGTGGCCTACAGTAATAGAGCAGCAAACAAGACTCAGTATTACTTTAAGCCTATCACACATTCCATGTATTCCTAATATGGAGTCAACAAATTACATTTATATTCCTTTTTTCCTGTGAAAAACTGCTTTATCAGAAATTCTGAAGTAACAATAACAGAAAGCAAGGATTCAATTTCTTGCATTCCACAATAAACTCTGTAAAGTATTGCCTTATGCAAGTACAAAATATTAAAGGAAGATGTTGATCAGTAATTCTTAATTTAAGAATTACTTAAATTTGAGCTTATCTACCTTTTTGAATTGGATTTCATTATCTAATAGGCTACATTACTTCATATGTTCTTAGTAAAACCAGGTTGTTTATTTTTATTTTTCAAAGAGCCAAATAACTTGCTTATGTAAGTGAACAAATTCATAGAATCATACAATAGTTAGGGTTGGAAAGGACCTTAAGATCATCTAG
>JBAFWW010056569.1:0-11376 GCA_036873685.1 Agapornis canus
AAAAAACACCAACAAAAAAAAAAAAAAAAAAAAACAACAAACAAACAAAAAAAAACCAACAAAAAACCAACCAACCAACCAAACAACAAACAAACAAAAAAACCCAAATCCATAAACCGCCATGGAAGCAGCATCATTAGAAAATGAAACAGCACTACTAGTGTGCTAGTGAAGCTTTTTAGGTAAATATAAAAGAAGAAAATGCTTTTTTAAGTTATAAATATTTTAGTTTTGTTTAAAGTGAATGATTTTGGTTTATGATGGGAAGAAAGTCACCCACAATCAGAGAAAACATTTTGCCCACACACCTGAAGACTACTAATTCTGCAGTCCCCCAGTTTTACATTGCATGCCTGAAGAGATATGTCTGAAAACACTTGCATGTCTGAAAACACTTGATGAGATCATTTAGGCCATAGAGTAGCAGTCAGTGCTTTTCACTCTTGGTCTGGGTTTGATTAGAGGTTGCTTTTAGAAGTGGGTGGCTCTACCAGTGTAGGGAACCCCCTTGATAGAATTGCCTATGTGCTCAGTGCTTCATACTAAAATTGGTTCAGAAAGAACCCTGAAACTGAGGCTTAAATAAAGTGCTTCCTCCTAAGTGATAAACAAAATGTTGTGTTGTGGTTAGGATGCTATAATACAATTTATAGAAAACTTGAATATTTACTTTTGTTTATGCATTATCTGAGTTAGGTAGTCTGATATCTAATTATTATTGCACTTTGTAAAAGTCAAGTCTTTCCTAATTGGCAGTAATGAATCAGTAAAACTTATATTGGATTAAGAAAAGATGGAAACCCACAAGTGCTCTCTATGCAGTTTACTCAGTAAACTTCTAGCCATAAAAATCCACTGTTTCAGTTCAAATAACTGGCACTGCCTTATGGACTTGGGAGCTAAAGCTGATTGATTTTGTTTCCTTTATGTCATGCCTAACAGTTACACACTCTGTAGCAATTCAACTAATGATGTACCAGAGAAGAAATTATATACACTTTTAAAATGATGTAATCTTTCAGGTAATGTAACCAACTGAGCTATCATGATTTCTTTTTACCAAAGGTAAAGTAGACTTGCCAAAATCTACTTGTGCTTAGAAATTTGTTGGGAAACTACACACTTCCAAACTTCCAGATTACTGTTAGACTTCTTGATATTGCAAACTTTCCAAATGATTCCTGAGTTTGACCAAGATTTAAAGCTGAGGTAAATCTTAAGGCAGATCTTAACTTGATGCCTATTGTCAAAATCCCATTAGTTTATATGGACTATGGAGATTTACATCAGCTGAGGATCTGTTGCATGTGACTTAAGATCCCTTTGTGAGGAAAGATACTGGGGAATGGAGTGGGGAGGAGAAAAAGTTTAACAGCTAAACAACTTTTGTGTAAATTTTTCTTTCTGTGGTTACAAAATATATCAAATATAATGACTTCACTTATATAGGGGATAAAAGAGGGTTTGATCTTCTGTTGCTTTAGAAAAATGCTGTATCTGCCTTATCTAAAGACTTCAGAAGTGAGAAGGCAAGTCATCTTTGTCATGTCTTCTTTCTGGATGGTAGTGGTTAAAACCAAAGCAAAACCTCACGCTAAAAAATATTGAGACTGCACCATGTATCTTTGGTTTAGGTTTATTTGCAAAATGGACATTACCAATGTAATGTGCTTCACTTGAAGTTTTTCAGAACAACTTGGTTAGATTTTGGTTTCCTGAACAGGAACTTGTTCTTTGCCCAGGCAGCCATGATGGGGTTCATGAGCACCCTGTGCGGCTGCTCAGCTGGGGTCAAGCTGGTATTTGCCTTCTGTGCGAGGTTCATACATCAGGTAAGAAGTGGAATCACTGCATCATCCTGCTGTTCCATTGTACCAGCTGAAGACAGTGACCTGAGGTGTAGTATCTGCATCTAGTGGAAGCTATCATATAGTGCATAGTAAAGTTATGCATTAGTTCATATTGGGAAATGAAGATTAACTAAGTGATGTAAACCCAGTATAAACTCAGTTTTGTGGAATCTCTTGGTATTTGAAATGTTCATGATGTTTATTCTTAAGGTTCTGGAAGCCTGGTTGTGATTGACTCAAGTTAGCCTTATTTTATAGAAATAATGCAGTTACAATAGGAAGCTTGAATCAATATTGTCTCACAGGAAGGTGCCACTTAAAGGGAATATTTACCTTTTTACTTGAAGGTTTAAAATACCTAATATAGGAGTTCTTTCTTTTGGAATTTATAAGGCTCTAAGTTGAGCTATGTGAATATTTCTTGTGATCTTCTTAGCATGTGGCACAGGGCAGAATCACCATATTAGCAGTGTATTTTGATTTTCCATGGAGTTTGGGTGCTGTAGGGGTAGATTGTATTTCAGTTTATCTGTGTATGTAATATGGAGGCTAAGAAATTTCAATTTTGTCCTTGCCTGGTGGGTCAAGCAATATTGGCAAGGTATTTCTTGCAGTCTATAAATACTCCCTAATCTATATGTCCTGTTTGCGTCATTGTGCTTGTGTCACCTTTATTTTCCAACATCAGTTTGTGCATGCTATATATAGTATTTTTAATGCAAGGAGTGAAAATGCTAGATGTGGTAAGTGCAAAGTTATTTTTAAATGCTGTGAACATAGGTAGGATTGACTTCTGAAGATTATGGAAACAAAGGGATTTTAGCAGATAAAAAAACCCATTAAAAACAACCAGATTTTTGCCAGTTATAGGTCAACTTTTAGTTCTTTGCATGCAGGCTTCTACCACTGCTGCTGAATGTTTGTAGAGATGATCATAGTCGTGTCATCAAGCTGGTAAAAGACATTATATTTCTGGCAGAAATAGTTTACCAGTGGTGCAAGTTTTCTTGGGTAGCATACCTGTGAATCCTCTTGGTTATGTTCAGTTTATTCGTGGCTTTCAGCTGTACAAAATAATAAAGCTGAAATTGATCTCATATGCAAGAATGTCCAAAACCTGCATAACAGTATGGCTCCAGCTCCATTAAAACTAAATGAATAAAATGCAGACTTTCACTGAAAGTTTGCATAGTAGTAAGCAATTATGGAGTAACTTCTTTTTACTCATGTTAAAATTTTTAAGTGCAGTTACTCTAGGGACAATTTCTCCAAGGTTTTCAGAAATTCAAGTTATAATTATTGTAGTTTTGAATGTGATCAGGATTTTTTGAGTGTAGAAGCCAGCTAAATAAGGAATACTATTACATTTTAGTTAAATAAGGAATACTATTAACTTAAACACAGTGATATCTAGCCGTTTGGCAGGTAATAGGAGTGTCTCTTGTAGGAGTGTAGAGTCTGCACACCCTAGATGTACATCTTACAGACCAAAATGCATGTCTTCCATGTAATCCCTATCAAGAAATGGTATGCAAAGTTAAGTTTATTCTTGTCAGATTGTTCATTGTGTTTGTGTATGTGGTGACAATTGGTACTCATGTTTGGTTGCCAGACATGCTTCAGGTCATGTGAATCAGTAGCCCAAATGGTTCTGGGGCTATTAGAAACAAAGGTTGCTTAATTCCCCAATTTGTGTTTGTTTTTTTCATGTCTTCTCAATGTAACCCTGGTAGTTATAAAGATAATTCACTTTTTTAAAAAATATATAAGTTCGGAATGAACAAGAAAAGAGTAACCCTTTCCTTAACTTACTTAACTTCTTAAGTTTTGTCAAATTAATAAATTCCTCACATTATTAGAATAGCAAAGATAATGTGCAAAGACTGTTTTCAAAATCTGTCTGTTACTGTAGAAATTACATCACTTTATACAGCTTCTCTTTTGGAATATGGAGCTGTTTGTGTATAGTTCAACATGGTTTAAACCTGGAGGTCCTATTTTGCGGAAACTTCAGTGTTTCACTTTGTTGGTTTTTTTATTTATTTATTTATTTTTTTATTTTTTCTGAATTGGAATGTAAATAAAAATATTCCTTACATATTTCTAAACTGCTTTTCTGAATAAACGGAATATCTTTTTCCAGTGAACCTGACTGGAATATTTTCTAATAAGGTTGAAATATTGTGGTTTATTCTTATAAATGTTGACTAATTTCATAATAAATATCATTATAATACATAATCTGCCTGGCCCCTCTTAGAGGAGGGTGACTAGCAAACTGGGCAGAGGACATGCTGGGCAGCCAGCCTGCCTACTTTCCTGCCAGCCTGCCTGGACGGCAGGCAGGCTTCCAAGCCAAGCTGCCAGCCCTCTAGCTAGCCTGCTTGCTTTCCATCAGAAGTTTTAGTGGAATAAACATTCCCATAGTACGTTTTGATCCAGAAAATCAGCAGTTTCTGATGGAAAATTGTTCATCAGAAGAGTTTTAGTCTGCTCTATTAAGAACATAAGTCTTTGAAAATGTTAGTCTTGAATAGAAATGTTGCCAAAAAATTGAATGTAATAGCCTTCACTGCCTAGAAGGCTCATTCACTTTGTCTTTGTAATAGCTCTTGGTTTTCTTTTAACAGCCCCTGGAAAGGAGAAAAAGTTAATTAAAGTGGGTATTTTTCTGTGTTTGCAATCTGTTACCATTGAATGAAGCATGTGGAAGTTTCAGTGGGGCAGAGTTAGCTGAACTTAAAGGTGTCAAGAAAATAGCTGTATTTTGCAGTTTGTACTATCAGTCTAGTTTGAAGAATGAAAAAGCACTGTATGTTTCTTGAAAAGCTGGAATATCTTTTCATTGTTAGCTCTTAAATTTTCAGTCATAATTTCTATAAAGCTATCAGAGTAGTTAAAATTTTGTTCAGATCTGGACATAGCTCCCTCTGTTAGAACTCTTCTCTGCATGAATGTAGAGGAAGCGTCAGTGTGAATCAAGAAGTATCACTTTTTAGGATACATCCAAATAGATGTCCCAGATGATATAAAGCTCAGTCCTTGAATATTTAGCTTTAAAAAGATGAAATATTTTTGCAAGTGTTGGCCTTGTGTTCCATTCAAGGTCTGTTGCAGACTGAAGTTATTCCTCCGTGTGAACACAGGCCCTGTGATCCCTCACAGTCTTAGTGGAAGCCTTGAAGCACAAGCAAATGCGATGTGTGATAAAAGCTCTATCGGATGTAGCTGAAGATATGCACGATGTGCACATGAGCATCTGTAAGCTGCTCTCTTGTATTCTTGGTTCTGAGGTTGTGATGCAGCACAAATTCAGTGCTTTGTCATGGATTAGCATCAAGCAGAAAACCCGGGCGTCTTTGTTTACCAGTAGCTTCTGCCTGTCAGTGAATCACCAATTTTCCTCCAAAATGTGTTTTGCTTTCTTGTCATTTTTTTTTCTTCTCCATTTCTATTTGTACCATTGTGCTGCCATCTGTTTTCTAGGTAGGGAAGATCCATTTCTGACCACTCATACTGATGATAATGACAAATTTACATTAATTGAAAATTCTTTCAAGCAGAGAAAATTTGCATAAGAATAAACCAAATTTTTGTCTGATTATTAGAAGTGATAGAACTGAAAACTGGACTCACAACAGTGTGCTGGATTATAAATTACATTTGAAGGATAGGCCTACAGAGTACAGTAATAATACTGGGGAGAGAGCAAAAATATATACCTGTGTGATCTTCATATACTGTTGCAGACTTAATGTTTAAACACAATACTGAAATTTTGATTAAGATATCAGCCACCTAAGATCTCATTTTTAAAGCTATCTGACAGATTTTCAGTGTAGAAATGACTTAACAGACTTTCATACCATGTCAGAGTACTCTATTAAGCAATGAACCTTCTTTCACCTCCTTACATATTCCTCTTCTCCACAAAATCTGATGTGTGGCTTAGATTAGATATCACAAAAATACAGAACACTTCATTTGCCATATACTTTAAAAATCTTATCAGCTTTCAGTGGTCAAGATGCCCCTATATGCCTGGCATATTTGAGACTGAAGAAGATTTCAATCCTGGTTTTTACAGTAAAAAATTCCACTGCCTTTCCTTCAATCTATCCTCTGACTAATCAGAACCCATGAGGTTTGGCTCAAGGAGAAAGGGGTAAGTAATAGGAACTCACAAATGCATCAGAAACAAACTGTAGTACACAGTATCTTGTGTCATCTGGGTAAAGTAGAAGAGCTCAGAAGGGTCAAAATCAATATGTTACTATAAAAATCTCCACCATTCATCTGGGGAAGAAGGATATTGAAGTCTACTGAAGAGCAAGTAGTGGGATAGCAATGAAAGTTTGTTTTATGGGATTAAACATTTTGTTTTCCTTCTTCCTTAGTGTCTCAAATTTTCTGTGAAAAGGTTCAGCTCAGCATACTTTCTCATCTGTAACCTGAACTGAACATTTGGGTCCTTGTCAGAAAACAGTTACTGTTTCAGTTACATAAACAGGAAGATTCTATACAATGTCCCAAGAGGCTCTGAAGGAGTATCAACTAGTGCTAAAATGAGAAAATACACAGTGAAATAGCTAGATACACCAGTATCTAAAAGCTCTTATTTTGCTTCAGAATGTCTGCTCCCAAATTGTTAATGAAAAATCCAGTTATTGAACTGAAAACTTCTCATAAGTAAAGATTTCCACATGATAAAGAACCATTACATAACAATAGAGGTGTTGGACTAGGTATTCTGTGATTGCTTATTATGCTGTTGGAGCAGCTCAATTTTATCAGACATTGACAACTTTACACTTTGCCTCATTTGTTCTCCCCTTTTTAGGTTGACATTGCTCCAAAATGAAAGAAGAAAAGCAAGCCGAAAGGACTAAATTTGTGAGAGTGTATTTTTTGGAGATTGTACTTAGGCAAATATTTGTGCAATATTTTTATTTTTTTTTTTTTTTTACATATGGTTTTATTTAACATTGGAGAGACATTTGAATGAGAATGGCAAGCACTATTTTGCTCCATGGCTCAAATGTTGAGACAGGAGAAAGACGTGGGAATTGCAGCGAGCCAAATGCCTGCTATGAGTAGAAACTTTCAGAAGTGAGATGAATTGACATTTCAATTATTACACAGTCGTACTCTCTTTATGTACCAAACAGCAGATATTATTTATAAACCTTCTAATGGAAATAACTGTAGCCACTTTATTATTTCAATGAGCTCTTAAAATGTTGTTGATGATGTTTGTACATCATAATGTTTCTACATAATGCCATTTAAAATTACTGCCTTTGTGTACTTTTTTTTGTGAGGATGCATTTATTTGACATTGTTGCAATCATTTAACATTTTTCAGAAGTTTATTGTAAGAGCACTAGCTAATGGGAAAGTTTTAAGCCTTATTGACATAAGAATTAAACCTTTAACAACTAATATGTATAACTAGAACTCAAACCCACTTTGCTCATCTGCCATTCAACTGAAATAAAATTCATAATGAGAAAATTAGAATTCCTATCATAGGAAGACTTCTACAAAGATATTTCTCATTGAAAGGACTATTGAATGAATCAGTCCTAAGGCATCTTGGAGAGTATTTCTGGTTGGAGTGTATTGTCAATAATTAGCAGTCTGCTAATTAGAGGAAAAAAAGGCTTTGTTGTTTTAATGACGGGTTAGCAAAAGGTATTGTTTAAGCTTTGCTCACATGCAGATTTTAGACCATTTGATAAAGTCCGGTCAAATAATTTTTTTTCACATAGTCATTTTTTAGAGATCTGACATCACTGAAGTCAAGCAAGCAAGTTTAGTCTTAACAAGTTAGTAGTATCTTCTATTGAAAGGAAGAGACTCAAAAAGGATGAATGGAAGAAGAGAAAAGACAAAGTTAAAGATCTAAATTTCTAGGTAAATGAGATGAGAAAATATTCATAAAACTTTTAGGCTGAGGATCAGTGGTTGCTTGTTTGTGTATTTCTCTGTGTATATCCCTGTTTATCTACATGCATGGTAGGTAGAACAAGCTTTTATAGGGTCTAACTTCTTTTGAGATGTTTAGCAGATCTAAGACTCTGCTGAACTAGTCAGTACCAGTTTAAGAAATAAATCTTCCCTTATAATTAGTGTGAGTATTTGTAAACTAAATTAGGGTGACTTTAAATTCAAGAAATGATGCAGTTTAGGATATGATTTGCATTGAATAAGGTGTTGTCAGTCTTGTGGGCTGTAATAAAGGATTAGTAAATTTAACAATTACATGTATAGGCTGTTATTACTACATTCCATCTACTGAAAGACTATTAGAAGCACGGAAAAAGCCAATGTGAGGGATGTTAAAAAAAAGGCTGGCTTATATTTGGTTGTCAGACTGTGCTAAGTTGTTTCTCTCCAAAAGTGAATTTCAGTCAAATCTCTTAAAATAATCCCCAGGGCTACAGTGTTTCACCAACTTGGGTTACATGACATTGTAAATTTGGAATGGATCCCTAACAAAGGATTATCCACTAATATCTTTTTTCTGTTAAGATGTATACAGAGTGATCAGACTGCATGTAGAGCACAGTGTGTTTCTAAAGTACTCCCCTTTTACCAAAGCTTTATAACTGTCTTTTCCTGTGATTTTATTTGCACGTTGCTGAGTGAAATGGAATTTACCTCTCATCCTAATACAGTCTAGAGAAATTTCAGAAGCTGCTAAGATAAAAATATGACTTATTATCATTTTATCAAATGATCCAGGTCTTAGACAAACATAGTCTTCCATGAAAGTTTTTCAAGTTAGAAATTAATTAAACTACAAGAAGAAAAAGCAGAAGGCTAGCCTGGTAGTTTGTGTAGAATATAATTAACTCAGGTGTTACTCAGATTTACCTGGTTTGTATGAAAGCAGCAACTAGAATGAAGAGCATTAAGAACAGTATTTAGCTATGTTCAAGTAGGCATAAAGTTACTGACTATCCCAAAAGCTTTCTGAAGACCTAAGAGTATAAAACTGCCCCCATGTAAATAACTATTAAAAATAAAGGCATGTTTACTTCTTAAAAGTAAAGTGAACGATTGTATAGCTATCTCATTTGAAGTGTAAGGGAAAAAAAAAAAACAAAACAAACAAACCCAAACAAACAAACAAACAAACAAACAAAAAAAACAAAAACCACAAACCAAAGAAATTCATTCTAACATTTTCTTTCAAGAACAAACTTTGGTTTAGATATGTTTGTACAGAGCTGCCAGAATTGTATGTACTGTGGAACCTGGTCAATGAACAGTTGTTGAAATATGCTTTAGATCTTTAGTATCTTCAATTAGGGCTTCTGTATAATGTACAGAACTTGTTTCCTAGCCTAAATTTTGTGCAGTCACACAGAGTAGTGAATAGGCTATTATACTTTAAATTACTACCCTGCTTTAATCACATTGTTCTGTCAGATCTGTCTTAGGGTTTCCAGTATGACAGTGTGACTTTAGAATACATAAACTGCTGCTATCTAGTCATTATAGAAAGCACAAATAGACTTTTCTGTCTAAATCCCTATTTGAATGTGGCTTTGATAAAATGCATAAAAAAATCCCAGTTGTACTAGGCATTAGTCTGAAGAAAATCTCTAAAATATCTACTCATTAGCTGTTATTTTTTTGTGCTTGTTTCTTTTTATGTGCATGTAGATTAAAATCACATATCAAAGTAGCACTGAGCTTCACACAGCTCTACAGAAAGCAGCAAGATGTTTATTTCTGGTTTATAGTTGAGGTTAAAAACTTGCAGACAAAAGAAGCCCGTTGCTTCTCTTTTGACCTACACTTTGGTATATTCATATGCAGTAAGCTATTCTTACAAAAAGTGACTTTGATTAACAAATCCAGAGGACAACACAGATACATGGCAGGTACTGTGATTTATGCAGAGAAAAAGTGAAACAATGACAGATTTTTAAAATAATATTTTCTTTTTAGGTCTGAGTTGAAATTGTTTGTCCTGCAGGTTGCACACTGCCCTCAATCTGATCATAAAGCAAAATGTCTTGCTAAACTTTATTTTGCAGCTTATCTAAGAAACAGCATCCTTCACACAGTGAAACACACCATGATCAAATTTTCTCTCATCGGTGATCCCTTTGCATCATTTCTTCCCCTGTGGATTTTCTCTATTTACACCTCATGGCAACTTTTGCCTTTTCTTTCTTCTCCATTCCATATATTTTTGATGACTGGTATGCTAAATTGGTACCACCAGGCTTTATCAAATCACTGTGTTTAGTAAAACAATTGTTACCATCTCCCATCTAAAGCCTCTATCACATCACCAACAACCTTGCTCCAAACAAAAGCTTTGTCAAAGAAGAAGGAAAAATTGCAAGGAGTAAATGATAGATAAACCAGATTGCCTGGTTGGTAAAATGTAGTTAATTAACCTAATTGAAATTGCATGTGTTGCTAATGAGACAAAAATAGGCCAACAAATAAATTATTTCCATTCAATGTAATCTGAAAATAATTAGCAAAAGACAAACATTTAGTTCAGTGACCATATTTGGGCCCTAGTTAGCCATGATGCTCTTTAGCATGTGGATTTTTTGATGTGTAAATAAATTAGCAAGTTCAGCTTTGTAGCAACATGACATGGTTATTTAGAACTCTATTGTGAGATCTGATAACAACAGAATGAAAAAATTCTAAATTGAATATACTGACCTATTGAATAAAAGGGAGGGCTCTGCAGTACAGCCACAAGAAAGTAATCATTTATTGAGCACTATATTATTTTAAAAAGCCATATTCATCAAAAAATGAGGGACAAATATCTACATTATTTCATTATTTTCCAAAGATTCCTTTGATCTCTATGGCAAAACCACTTATACAGCTGCATGTACGTGAATTTGTCTCTTATGTAGAAATGAAATCTAAATATATTGAAATTAATGGAATTCAAAAACACAGCTGAAAACAGCCGTGGCAGAACAGGTGCTCTGTATTTGAGTTTTACAGTCAAATTTGAATTGAATCATTGCTGTTTAGAAAAGAAAGTTTCAAACTGGCACACTGGAGTTTGAGTCATTAGGCAAGATTAGACTGAGAAATTACTGTAGGATTCATCTCAAGTTTCTTTGATGAATTTTGTAGCAGAGGGCAAATGCATGTGCTCTGTGGTAGGAGGCTGTGCCAGGAACAGAACTAACAAAAAATACGTATTTTTACATATTCATTGAAACAGTCCTTCTATATAGAACATGGGTTCTTCTGATAAATGAACTTCTATGTATATAAAGCCATTTTGTTAGAAAACTTTAAAAGCACCAAGTTTTCTAAATTTTGATACAGTATAGGGTGGTTTTCTTATTTGCCATCAAAAGCTGAAATTCTCTACTAGATGAGAGAGTTCTTCTCTATTTATCCTTAGTGAGTTCGTTATTTATGTTAGTCTGCATCTTTGGCTGTCAGATTTAAGCCACTTTGTCTGTTTATTTTCAAGGAATCAGATTCAAGTGTGGGGGGGGGGGGGGGGGGGGGGGGGGGG